>JAIKVB010000343.1:0-29272 GCA_024679045.1 Phytophthora brassicae | reverse complement strand
ACTTTCCTTCAATCTTGTCCCGATCACTTTCTCTTAGTCTTTTCTCGGATCACTTTCCCACAAAGTGGTCACTATTCGACCTGAAGAGAAGTTAAACTCTTCATCGCTTATGGACCAAGCAGTCCTTGAGGACACCAAGGAGGCGCTGAGTGCGCGGAGTGGATCTGCGATCCTCAAGAATCCAGCGGATCCATATTACTCCTTGGTAAATGAATTCCAAGACGTAGTCTCTAATGACCCGCCTTCGGCCTTACCTCCTGATCGAGCAGTGTGTCATGAGATTGACTTGGTTCCTGGAACCAAATACTGTGTCACTCGACAATGGCCTTTGCCACGAGAGCAGTGTGACGTCATAGACGCCTTCTTTAGTGCGAAGCACGCGGTAGGAATGGTGCGTGAGAGCAAGTCTCCTCATTCCACGCCACCATTATGTGTCAGAAAGTCAAATGGCAAATGGCGTATCGTTCACGCTTTTAACAAGCTCAACGCAGCCACCATTCTGGCTCAAACGCCGATTCCTAGAAAGGATGTTCTGCGGAACAATAGGGTGGGCAGTACAATGTACAGTGCTCTCGACTTAGTCGATGGGTATTACCAATTGCTCATGCGAGCGAGCGATATCCCGCTGACAGCGGTCAGCACTCCAAGCGGTATGCTTTAAGTGGCTGATGATGCCCCAGGGGTATCGAATGCGCCTGCAACTTTCAATCGTCTAGTGACGCAGTTGTTTAGGCCTCATCGAGCGTTTGCTCAAACGTATTTCGATGATATCGTTGTGCACAGTCGTGCTGAACATGGTCGGTTAGATGTGGAGAATCACATTGACCACTTAAGAGCTGTGCTCGAGTGCATGCGCACTAATAAGCTATATGCTAACGCATCTAATGCATCTTCGGCGCTGAAGAGATTCCCTTCTTGGGATGCTTTATTGGAAAGCGTGGCCTTCGTGCGGATCCCGCTAAGGTAAAGTCCATTGTGGACTGGCCGGTTCCCAAGAACCTTACGAAAGTGGCTTGGCCTGGCCGACTACTTACACAAGTACAGCCAGGACTACGCTGAGATGACCAAGCCGTTATCCAGTCTCCTTAAGAAGGATGAAAGCTGGTGTTGGAACACCGAGCATCAAGGAGCCTTTGAGGCTGTAAAGGAGACCCTCCTCCACGCCCCTATCCTGGCTTTGCCAGATCCAGAACGTCCGTTCAGTGTCGTCTGTGACGCGTCTGATTTTGCCATTGGCAGTACTTTGCTACAAGCTGACGCCGATGGGAATGAACGCGTTATTGCGTTCGAATCTCGCCAGCTTAAAGCTGCAGAGAAGAACTATCCAGTTCATGACAAAGAGCTACTTGCGATGAAGTATGCTCTCGTCAAATTCAGGGTTCATCTGTTAGGCTCTAAGCCGTTCATAGTCTACACAGACCATGCGTCTTTACGCTCTGCGATACAATCGCCTCATCTCTCGCAACGGATGGCCCGATGGCTATCCTTCTTGGCTGAGTACAACTTCGAGGTGAAGTATAAGCCTGGCAGGCAGAACGACTTAGCAGACGCATTGTCTCGTCGTCCAGACTATGAGTTAGCTCATATCACTATGGTGACGTTGTCTGTGCCAGACCACATCTGCGCTGCGTATGTGCAAGATGACATGTACGTAGCTCTGCTACATGCTTTGGGAAGCAAGGAGTTTGAAGACTCGACACTGACTCTGTCAGCGCGTTTACAAGCGAGCCTACATCGTTATTCCATTGATGATGGGCTGCTATATTATAGCACAAGTACTGAGGACACTCCACGTGTTGTGGATCCTCATGACGAGGACTTAAAGTACCGTATCCTATATGAGGCGCACGACACACCACTTAGTGGTCACCTGGGTCGAGAAAAGACCTACAACTCTGTGAGTTTGTACTATTGGTGGCCTAAGATATACAAACGAACGAGCACTTACGTGCGTACGTGCGAGACGTGCCAACAGGTTAACCCCTCTGCGCATGCGTCTGCACCATTGGCAAGTTTGCCTGTACCCTCTGGGTGTTGGCTCCATGAGTCTAGTCTTTGTGTTTGGCCTTCCGAAAGACTCGGAAGGTAACACTGGAATTGTGGTCTTTGTTGACCGTTTGAGCAAGATGGCTCATCTAGCGGCAGTGCCGGACACCATTGATGGTGAACGTACAGCTCAGGTGTTTATCGATCGGGTCTTCCGTGGACACGGTTTGCCCTCTTCGATTGTCTCTGATAGAGACTCCCGCTTCACTGGAAGTTATGAGGCACTGTGTTGGATATGTCCACAGCGGATCATCCGCGAATACAGTGCAGCCTGCCATGTTGTTCTGCAACACATCCTTGCGAGGAATAGGCATAGACGCCGGAATAGTGGCGGCGTTCAGTTTATTGAATGCATGAACCATAAGCCACATCCCGTTGGGTTTACGAACACAAAACGTCGTGGACGAATGTGGCGACTTAGACTCGCGCACCATGCCAGCGGCTTGCTTAGCCGCGAAGAACGCATCAATGATGTCCACTTGTTCCTTGGGGAGACGTCATTGGCGCGTCGTGCAGTACTTGGTACCTGGCTCCAAGTCGATCTCATGGTGGACACCCCGATCAGGAGGCAGAATCGAGGGTGGATCCTCGGATACCACATCTGCAAACTCCTTGAACAAGGCAAAGTTCGGGTCCGACGGGTCCTTGAGGATGGCAGCGCCATAGCGTAATTGTCTTCTAGAGACCCTCTCCTCTTCGGGGACCTCAATGTCCATAACAGACGAGCTGTTCAACTCTACTGCGTCACTTTCGCTGTGAAGAAGGACAACGTCCTCATATTCTCCGTCCTTGAGCTCTTCCAGGAATTCTGTGTAGGATAGCTCTTCCAGCTCCAAGAGCGAAGCCAAAGATGACACGGGGACAAGTTCTATTCCTGTCTTACAAAGACCCGTAATAGCATCCACCACCATCACCGTGGTCTTCTTTTATGCGTGAGCTGCCTCAGCCCGAACGCTCTGAGTTATGGGAGCCTCTGCTCGACCATCTCACGATGCGCGGGAAACCTCTTCCGCAACATCTTCTTCTGCGTGAGCTGTCTTAGAGAACGCTCTGCTTTGTGGGAGCCTCCGCTCTACCACCTTGTGGAGTCATTTCCAACACTTGCTCTGCCGACCCGGCGAATAGCCTTTCACTGCGTGGCACACGGTGCGAACCCGTCGCGGGTAGAGAAGGGGACATGACCCGCCAAAGCTCTATCTGCTAAAGGTTTGTGACTAGCACCAACGGTGCGGCTACGCCAATCAATCCAAGGCTCGTGCTTAGTAAGCCACGGCATGCCAAGGATCAGATCGTACCGATCATCCATATCTAGGACAATGAACGGCACGACCGAGTTGAAATCATCAAACTGGATGGTTAAAGGAAGAAGAACCTTACGCGTCGATACAATCGAGCCCGTCGCTAGGCGAACAGACACATTACTATTACTCTTAGAGTCTTCTAAAGCTTTATAATAAAGTGTACTGTTCCTAGCCACACTGGCTTTCGTTGCGAAATTGTACGACGCATCTGAGTCGATCAGAATGGACATTGGTTCTTTGAATCTCTTAACGCTGGCAGTGACAACCACGAGATTGGATCGCGTGGCGGCCACCGAAAGATACATAGTAGTATCAGGGACTTGTTCCATAGGACTTGAGGGTGGCAGAGCCATCAAAGTCCGAGGCGAACGAGGTCTCCCAGCAGGTCGCCACGCACCTACTGGGAGCCGTCGTTTTCCTGTCCAGCAGTCTCAATGAGATTGAGCGTAGGCAATGCCGCGGAAGACCGTCTACGGTTAGAATTCCACGGATTGGTAGGACAGTTCCGACGGAAGTGACCTGTTTGGTTACACCCGAAACAGCGACCACTGGCACAAGGTTTCTTTTGAGAGAAACGTGCCGACTCGGCCGAGGATATATCCATAGGAGTCGGGCCTTCCGTCGCGTCAGAAGAGCCAGCAGATCCGTGGGCCGAACGACACAGTGATCTTCCAGGAGTGCCATGTGCACCGCTTCGTTGAATATATTGGGCTGCCGACGGAAGAGTTCAGTACGAACCGGTACGGACACCGTCCATGAAGACTGTGACCTTCAAATCCTCAGAGAGGGGAACGCCGGCGATAGCGGCTTCGAGACTTTGTAATTACATTACAAAGTCTAGCAGATTGCATTTTCCTTGCTTGCAACGCACGAATAGGGAACGATGGCGATAAGCCACATTGGCCAACAAGAACTGGGATCGAAGTTCTTGTTCCATGAACGACCTCGACGAGAAGTATCCCGGGTTGGAAGTTTCTCGGGCCATAGCCCAGGTTTGTGCACGACCTCCTAGGTTGGATAGTGCAAAAGCGACTTGCAATCCCGCATCGTAGATCTGTCCAGCGCTCAGCGCTATTTCGATCTCACGTATCCAAAATACAAGGCCGTCAGCCTGTTTACCGTCGAACGTCGGCACCGTCATCTTGACTGCCTTCGTCGAGGGTGGACGTGGAGTATGCGACTCCTCGCTCTGCACAGCAGCTTGGGCGACGCCTTGAACCTCAGCTCGCTCGATCGCGCGAGCCGCTTCTTGAGCCCTGGCATTGACATGCGCGATGAGGGAGGACTCATACTTGTCGAAGCGTTCCACGCGAGCACGTTGCTCTTCCGCAGAGAGCGTGGGGAATTCAGCGAAAGCCTGGTCTCCTAAGAGTCTGATCATCTTCTCCAGAGTAGCCCAATGGGCATCAAAGGGATGAGAGTAGTCTTGCCTGTTAGGCATACGACTCGGTTCTCCTTCCATACTGAGGGAGAACTTAATTGTATCAATGCGCGACGGTCGCGGGATTAACTACAAGTGCTACCAGGTGTGACGGGGTCACACGCACGTTAGCTTAGAGGAAGCGTAGCTTTAAAACCTTGACAGACGCCCTGTGTCTCTGTCCGAAAATAGCCGAAGAAAGCCTGGCTTTCTTATAATTAATTAGAAAGCCCTCCTAATTCACTTGCTCACTTGTAGGTTAGATTAAAACTAAGTATATTATTTTAGTTAATGAAGTTGTAATACTGTAATCTGTTTTAGATAACGCACACTTTTATAATCACCAATTGGCAATGAGTGGAGCGTAGGTCTTGTGCTTGTCATAAGTACGAACCGTACTTATGAGGATAGGATGTATCCCAATATTTTCAGGCGCTAGCCATAAGGTGAGGTTTGAACCCAGTAGGGAAAACCCTCAATGTACACACACATCAGATTGGTCACAATCCGCCTAACGGGACCAGGCCCCGTTACAGGTGAACTCGGCCGCGACATATCTGTTGGACATGCCGTTGCTTGTAGGGTGACTGTGGAGTTGTCAGACTCAACCACGACTGTCATATTTAGGTCAGTGGCTTGAAAAAAAAATAACTGAAAATGTCTTCTGGGAATGGGGGGTAACCCGTGTCACCGCCAACTGGTTCATGTATTATATTCGGGTTTAAATAAAAGGAGAGGTATAAAGTTGTTCCTGAAAGGAATACCCCATACTGTTTTGTTACCCCGTCCAGCCATTCATTTAGCCAACGAACGCAAAGCTGACAGCCAACCACTGCCAGACGGACTTCTTCTCACCAATAAAGCAGGTGCTGGGCAGTCATCGTCTGGGCCTGCTTCCGATCAACCTTGATAATATCATGTAAGTAAACGCTGATTAACTCTTGTTATTAGTTCCGCTTGTTGTCTGCAAGGAAGATCCACGACTGAGCTTCAAATGTAGAGACGTAGACTGCACGCTGATACGCCTTTATGGATGACACCACTTCTTGAACTCTCACCTAGCACCCTCTAGGTCACCCTTCCTCCTCCGTGTCACTCCGTCGTTAAGGACTTAAAAGCCCACTCTTCGGTTCTGCCCTCCCGTCCCTAGCCTCTCCTTCTGGACTGCACTTCTTCCTGGCTTCCGAGCGCGTCTTCTCTCGTCACGTACTGAGGTTCCAGTCAGCGTCATCTTTCAGGAAGTCCATCTCTCGCCAAACAGTGGTACCCATAAGGGTACCTTACGCTTGGTACCCATTACGAACTGTAGTCCTCACTGTCTTGCCCCCCTGGCACGTCGCCCACGTACTGTGGTACGTGACAAAGCGCTCGAGTCAGAGTTACGCCTGAATCGCTGAATGCCGGTCCGATGATCGAAAGGGACACTGATTCAAGTACCATTGGTGTTTACAATGAAGGGCGAATTATTGGTTCGAGCTTAGAAACTTGTCGGGGATTACAAGCAAACTGTCGAGGAGAATGTCCCGTACCCGGGCAGAACGGAGTTAGCTCATATTTTCGAATACCGAAATCTCGACGTCTCCCAATATGTAAGCGTTTTTAGGAACGATGGCTGCTGAAGATGAGCCCTTCTAAATACTGGCTCGGTATGGATCTTTGCGTAATGACTGTACGACTTAGAGTGGGATGACCAAGACTTGGAGTGGAAGCGGGCGGACACCAGGAGTGTCGTTGGTTTCGAAAACTCATCTACTGAAGGGTGAGGCACGTAAGGGAGAGTCGACCCGTCGTGGTTGTTGACCCCCAGGTAAGAAAGATGAGAGGTCTACGAATAATTAGTATATCGTATATCTTAGTCGTAAGTCTTCCTACAGCCAGACAAGTGGAACTAACAAGAAGATAGTTTATTTTCTTTAGTTATTCTTCTAAGTCTACCACTTCCGTCTTAACACGTTCGGATCCTTCATCGAACTCGTACGTCCTCCAGAACCATTGGCTTGGGCGGATACGCGACAGCTGCTGGCACCAACAACACGCCAGCCAAGGGCATACTAACTGCTTAAACTTCATGCAGGTTTCTGTCTTTCAGTAATTTGTCCTAATAACCACCCCATTCGTCATTACCAGACCTTAAAAAGATCAATCAACAGATCCAGAAATGTACGTTGACAACCAGAATTTGTAACGCATAAACGGAAGCGCTTGACCCTAATAACATGTCCATTTCAGTCTCTTTCAACTCCCCAACATCACACATCATCATGTACTACAGGAGACAGTGGAGCGCTGTTTCGGTCGCTCACAACCACCGCCGCATAATACAAAAATGCGCTGACTGGAGGATCGCACCCAAATTCTGCGATTCATGGATATCGTTCAGCACTAGAATTTCCGGTGAACGTTCCGACTAAGTAAACACTATAGCAACACAAATAAAAAGAGTAGATTACACACAAAATGAGCTACTGCAAATTTTTAAGATGTACTCAAATTTACTAACCTGAGGCTCAACCGGAACGAATTCGTTCAATTGAATTGTGGCCGCATCCAGCACAACTGGTTGACGGGGTTTGTCCCCGTGAAATGATTGAGCATCCACTTACTGATGACTGCATTTGCACGTTCTGACCACCTTGATATGTTTCAGCACTTTGAAGTCAGCTGCGCTCTTCTTCTTGAGAGGTTTCTGGCCGTCCAGTCCTCCCGTACGAACAGCGCGTAGTCATCGTCCGTGGATTAGGAACCCGTGGTCACCACAGTGGTGAAGCAGTTAGACTCGCTTGTTGGTGAGTCCAGCTGCTGTTTGGTTGTGGTTGTTTATCTTCTTCTTCGTATTTTCTGGCAGCTCGCACTACGCGTTCTTGATCTTGAGGTCGAGTACGCCCATTAGACAGAGTGAGATGGCCTTCTGTAGCATGTGGTTCTTCTCTTCATAGTCGAAGACTTTTCCCCAGCGGTTAAAGCACTGATGACCTCGATGAATCGCTTGCCGCCGGTCTCAGTTTTTTTTTGCTGGCATAATAAATTTAGTTAGCAGATACTTAACTGAGGATAAAATTAAGCGTTTGTTTACCTAAAGCATAGGATTTGCTACGTACCCCTGACTTACCGTGTTTGTCCCTTGTCGCCAAGGACTACGATAGTGCGGTATGTCAACTAGTGGCGCACATGTCCCCACGTTGCCAAAATACCGTATAACTCCTGTCCTAAGCAAACTCGTGTAAGCTAACTTTATTTAGAGTCGTTTTTCTCGTATGGTTCAGATAAGTCGCCCATAACCTGACTGGTGTATGATTGGTAGAAATGACTTAGCCGTAAGGGTACCATATTACCAGGTCGCTGACGTAGTTAAATGAGTTCCCGTCTGGCTAAGAGCCCTATCGACGAAAATTCCGTTCCGGATGAGTGTGATCAAGAAGGCAGCAGCGCTGGCTGGGTGTAGCGCGGCTATCGCAGCGGCTGGGTCTGCAGCTGTGGCCATTGAGAAGAATGCAAAGTGATCAAGCTCACCGTCACGTAGCTGAGCTCGATAACCAACTACGAAACATCGTCTCGCATTTTGCGACTGTTGCGTGACTTAGCGAACCTCAAGTAGGACCTTAATACGAGCGTCAGTTCAATAGAAAGCAGTATATTGTCTTTGGCTGATCTTCTACGTCTTCTCTTCCTGCCTAATGATTTTGCTCTCGAAAGTTTGGCCATTTTCTCTGACGCAGGCATCCCACAAGACGAGCTTGCACTGTCGGTGATCCCAGCATCGGCCTCGGTAGAATTAAGTGGGGAGGTAGTATCTAACGCCGTCATCCCGAGATCCGTACTTCAAGGATTTTTTTCCCTTCTGGAAGAATTTTGATTGGCGCTTGAAGAGACGCCAAACAAACAGCTTCCATTTTTAAATCATATGGGTACGATATACATTAACCAAACAAGACGACGAAACAAAGACACCCTTATATCCAATAGATGCGAAGTACCATATAATTTATATGGTACTTTATATTCTCTAGATGCGAAATATCATAAAATTTATATGGTACTTCGAACATAAAGTATTTGTTAGGATGGCGTTAGTGCACCCTTATCTACAACACCACGACAGCCTTGGAAACGGGTTAAAAAGCGCCCTTAATCGTGACGTGACAAATTATACCCTATGCAATCCGATTGAATATAAAGTCTAGAAAATGGACGTCGCGGTCTTCAAATCCAGACATTTAATATGCTGGCAGAAAATGCAGCACCCCGACCTCACCCTCAAACCCCTGCCCTCGCGGCTTAACCCTATAGGATCGACTGGAGTGCTAAGTGGGTGGTCCAGGATTTAAGCTCGCGTTCTCCGCACACGGACCTTAAACCACTGGCGTGGATTCGTGTTTGCCAAGCTCGCTCCATTCACCCCCTCCCTCCAAGTAAGGGTGCTGTAACTAATACGTATTTATTTGGCTGTTTGTCATTTCTGGTGGTGGAATGTCTTCACGTTTAGCATGTACTGTACTGTACATGAATTAGGCCCTTTGCTAAAGAGATTTCGCCAAAAGATGTGCAACGACATTCGATATAATATATTATAATATAATACTGTAATATGGACGCAAAGTGGATGACGGTTCGTATGCTACGGCAAAAGATAATAAATAATCCCTCGATCTCAGCGGTATTTTATACGGGACCCCGGGGTCCCGCCATCCGTTTCATATCATATATTATATTATATCGAATGTCATTGCATGCGAAATCCCTTTAGCAAAGGAGCTAAATACATGTACTGGATAAATGCGAAGACTTTCCACCACCAGAAATGGCAAACAGCCAAATAAATATGTTCGAATCGCAATCGACTACACTCACAGGGGACATGTTCTTAGACGCTTTGCTGCAGCAACCATCGTTAGCGATGTTTATCTGTGAGTTATATCGGCTAAGGCTGACGGAGCAGGAAGCAAAAACAGATCTATAAGTGGAAGGATTAAAGATGGCGGCCGAATTCTTGAAGGAAGGATGGCTTTCCAGTGTCAGTTAAAGAGCCGAAGCCGAAAACACGGGATGTAGCTAAAGACAAAGTTATACCCTCCGATTTGGTTACGGCTTCTTACTCCTGAAGGCGGCGCATCATGCGCCGCCATAAACTCCCCACTCAAGCTCGGATGTGTCAAGGTCAAACAACATCTGAAGATGCAGCAACCGCAAGAGCCACGTTTTAGGTGGTGGTTAATGTGGCCTTCTATTTGGTGTTTATGTCTTGTTTTATATAGAAGCCTTATATGTATTTAGACTCAAAACTATGTCTTGGGTCTGTTTGGGGTTGTCCGCAACACTCAAAAGCTAATTTTTAGGGCGAAGTGGGGGAAGCTATCGTCGTGGCCAACGTCATTTGAGTCCCGCTGTGTACAGTGTGCGCGGAAATCATAGCCGCACGTGACATGTGGAGCTCTTGTGTCAGAAACTGAGAACTTCCTGCAAACTGAGGGCTCAAAGGCAGTATTTTAGGCATAGAAAACAATATTCAGCAATCGACGTTGAAAAAGACCCAGTAGGTTTAGAGCAGTGAGAGAAACTCAACTTTTAGGTCGGGTCGGATTTATAGTCGCACTTAGTAATTGATTTTTTAATCGAGTAATAAAAAAGTGAAATGGCCAGTTACCTAATAAATGAGACCTGTGGAAAACCATTTGAAAGACCTTTCAGAATCTATTCTTAGATTCACCGAGGAGTGTATGAAGATAAACGAGCATTTTAGAGACGGGAAAACAACCGAGAGATAGGAAGACACATAGGGCGCGACGAGAAAGCTATATGGAACTACTTGACACGCAGGAAGGCGCCATCGGAGACGAAGAGGTCAGGTAGAAGACCGAAAATAGTTGGCCGAGGCACCAGGCGCGGCGTTCGACTGGCAATAGTTTGAAACCTGTCCGCCCAAGAGATCGCAGCAATCTAAACCAAGTACTCATTAGTAACACAATACACATTACCTTATTAAAAAAAGGTCAACAGTACTCCGCATACTACGTAACAACCGCTTCTTCACGTACACGTAGAGAAAACCCCCTCCTGCTATCCAGCCCCACACTCACGAAAAGGCTAGGGGAGCGTTATGCCTGTAAAAAGGGTCTTTGGAGTTGCGTGCTGTTCACAGGTGAAGAAGTTCAACCTAGATGGCCCGGATGGCTGGCACGACTTGCGAGCAGCACCCAAACTCATGTCCAAGCGGGTCAAAGGTGGGGGAACGTCATGATTTGGGTGGCGGTGAGCTGGCTTTGCAGCACGGAGCAGGTCTTTCTGAAAGGGAAGCAGAGCTCTATCAAGTACACCGAGACGCTGACCTCCAGCATTCTTCCTTGCGTAAGAGAACTGGGGTCAAAATCCCAATTTTTCAGTAGGATATCTCGTCTTTACATGCCTCAAGGATTACAAAGGGCTTTCTAGACACCCATAACATTGAAACCGTGCCGTGTCCTGCCAAGAGACTCAATCTGAACATCATAGAGAACGTGTGAGGGCTCATGGCTCGGCGGGTGTACACCAATGGGTCAATTTCAAAAGTCAGCCGACTTGACAGACAGATCGAGCTGGAATGGTCCCTCATTGATGCTAAAAACGTTCAGAAGCTAGTATGAAGCGTCCCTAAGGGGATGGGAGCGCCACGACTATCAGAAGGAGTAAAGACAGGTTACTAGATTCGTTCGCATGTGGAGCCACCAAGTGCGGCTATAACTCTGACCCGATCTAAAAGTAGAGTTTGCCTCACTGTATAAACCTACTGGGTCTTTTTCAACGTCGATTGCTGAATAATTTTTCTTTTCCTTTAAGACTGCCTCTCAACCCTCAGTTTGCAGGAAGCTCCCAGTTTCCGGCACAAGAGCTCCACTTGTCACGTGCAGCTATACTGTACTATATTAATTAAAAAAAACATATATTTTTTAATAATACCTGTTTTAATAACCCTGTTTTAACCTGTACACGTGTTTTTGGAGGAAATACCAAAAACACTCATCCAAATCGCTGCTTCCACTCAAACCGGTGCATCCAGCACCCAAACATAGACATGCAAAGGCAACGAGACAACAGCAAAGCATGCGCACAACACCGGCTCAGGTGGTACCTGAAGAATGGTACAATCCTCGTTAGTGGCAGGGCGGTGCTCCCTCAGACCCCCACTCGCGTTTGGTCGCCGGCTCCCGCCCCACCAGTCTTCGGCACGCGTCCAAGGCTTCAGCTCGCGTTTGGTTCCAGGCTCCCACCCCCAGTCTTCGGCACGCGTCCCACCTGCGCTCGGCCGCAGCCCTCTCCCTCTCGTGCTCGGCCCCAGTACAGTCGCTCGCACCCAACCCCAGTCACCCCAGCGCTTGGGTCTCGTTCCCGCCTCGGGATCGTCTCTGTCTTTCGTGTGTGTGCGCGGTGTGAGATCGGTTTTGCCCGCGCCCAAGCCAGCGTAGATTTGGCGCTCTGTACGTTCTCGTCGGAACTCGGCGCCCCACCTCAGTCCCGCCCGACGTCTGCCGTTGTATTTTGCAGCCTCAGTTCCGACCCAAGGCGCAGAAGCTGTAGCTGCGCTAACTACAATGGAGCCATCACCTATATCAAATTTTGGAACGAAGGTTATGTTGTTGGCTGAACAGATCTCTCTAATGAAGTATTTACTGAGGCGTTGGTTGAAGTGCAAGACCTAGATTTTGATCCAATTTTTGGCGACATTTACGATGAAACCGGTGAAGGTGATCCTAACCGACTTCAATCTACATTGGAAACGCTTGGGGATGCGATGACGAAAATACACGACGCGATTGAGTGTATCATGGAGAATTCCGATGATCAGTGGGAGATAAGAACGAACTCGTGGAACGCCTTAAAGTTACTTGCAGGCGGCGGGCGGCAACACCCCCATAAAGATTTTCCGACGTTTGAGACATCCAAGGCACTGATAACAAAACAAAGCGTACAGGCCTCGGTGATCGTGGGGCTGATGCCAGGTACACGATTCATCGTCTTCCCCCGCCGTTTCGGTAGTCTGGTTGATTTTGACGAGGCCAAGGTATTGGTTTTGGATGTGGGAGATATTTTGATATTCCGAGGAGATCTTGTTCACACCGGTGCGGACTTTGACGTAGACAACATCCGTCTACACTGCTATGTACTGGTCAAAGAATCGAACAGAAGGAGGACTCTACCGAAGCTGCTACCTTTGCGACTTATCTCTGTGGAACGTGCCTGCTAATGTGTGACTCAAGAAGAGATTTATCGAACCATACCCGAACGTGAGGTAAGAAGGGTAGCAGCGACGAGAAACGAAGTGAAGGACAGGCCAGTTCTGCGAGCGACGAGTGGACTGTTTTCGAGGACTGTGGTAAGCACTTCAGGTTGAATAACTCGTACTATCAGCACAAGCGTCGCAAGAAACTCAAACGGATGCGTAATGACAACAAGAGCGATGAAGACGGCAGTAGTAGTGAATAGAGCGTTGTTGGGAACAAATTAACGGGGCTGATACAAAATATTCCCTTGGTAGCTATCCATATTGACATATGAGGGAGATCCATTCTGTCACTTGACACTGATCCATACTGTCACTTGACACTGATCCATACTGTCACTTAACATTGATCCATACTGTCACTTGACATTGATCCATACTGGACCTGTCGATATTCAAGAGCATTTGTTCCAACCGAACCGCACCAGCGATGTCGAAGTCAACTCGAGCCATATTGAGGAGAGAGTTCCCAGATGAGGAAGAGGAATTCACGACGGAGTGGACGTGAATGTGGCGGATTCTGTGCAGTATCTGTATGACCTGCTTATGGATCCAACGCAACCAAAACGTCGTTCACGATGAGGAAGTCACGATAGAAGGGAGTGTCCAATCATACTGGGAGACGGCAATGAGGCAGCTCACGGGGATAGCGAAGCGCGAGAGGAGACGGCCAGACAAAATCATAAAGGGGACTCGACTCTTGTTATACCAACAGGCACTCGAGCGACAACCCACAGAGAAGGTTCCAACAGGAACAAGCCTCGCGCGACCACCGGACCGATCGACGTAACCGGCGTTGCTAGCCAGACTTAGGATATATTAGGCATCTATGACCACCGGACCGATCGACGTAACCGGCGTTGCTAGCCAGACTTAGGATATATTAGGCATCTAGTCGTCGATAAACCGACCAAACAAAATCGTTTGCCTCTCTCACATTGATTCGTACTGTCACTCGACACTGATTCATACTGTCACTTGACACTGATCCATACTGTCACTTGACATTGATCCTAATCTAAGGAAGCTGTTTCGATTGTTTATGCAGCATTTGTACTGCATGTGTCCATATTACTGGTTGTACTACTAGTTAATGGCTAGCGCGTGGCCATTAGACGTTGGGTGGCCGGGTCCTTGACTGCTTGAGCGAGACACGCGGCGTTTTTCGCGACACCACGGTAAACAAGCCGCTCACGTCCAAACAAGTCAATATGCCACGGAAGGTTCAAACTGAACAGAAGGTGGATACAGGCGGAGAACTTCTGGAAGAAGCGGCACGGACACGATGGCTCTCTGATGTTTACAGACCACCCGGAAAGAGGCATTCCTTTCACTTCCACACGCGCAGTGTTGAGGCCGAGCTGCGCTGAGGCCGGGAGATCTTCGTGTCTGCACCGCTGATACTCATTGTATTGGCGACTCGCTGGCACTGAGCGAACACAGACCACATCTGCATTGGATGGTTCAGCAGGCGTTTCGTCCAGCATGAATGTTACACTAAGTCGGTTAACTCCGCATTCAGACAGAAGTCCCTGTCGCTTCAGCTCGCGCGCACGTCGGTGAAGGCGGGAGTTGGCAACCGTCACGGTAGCAAAGGGTACAACTCGAAAGCTCTCAAGCCCGCACCACTCGAGGGTGAAGGCGGGCGTTGGCAACCGTCACGGTAGCAAAGGGTACAACTCGAAAGCTCTCAAGCCCGCACCACTCGAGAAGTCGATCCAGAAGTAGACCCATCTTGAGCTTACGGTGGACAGTGACGCGTTTGATCGCAGCATTATACTGTTCGACAGGGTTGTTTGTGGTTGCAAACCCGGAAGGAGTGTGGTACATCTGCCATCGCCAGAACATGCCAGTCAACCATTGCTTCCTGAAGTACTTCGTGAATGCCGACAGTTCGGTCCACGCTGACCAGCTCAGCAAAAAGCGGGTCAGTATCGCATCGTACTCGCTGCTGCTGGGTGTAAAGTGGAGATCGTGAACATTTCGAAGAATCATCGCAAAGAGGTCAGCTTCGAATCCTTTAGCTTTCTCGTAGATCTTCTTCGCAAGATGAAAAAAACACATCAAGTGTACGATCTCGCAGTCCACCTCAAACACTTCTTCTACAGCGTTTCGCTGGGCCTTGTCTGTGTCTGTCATGACGTACTTCACCACCATCGGCTTTTCATCACTTTCAGGTACACCATGCGAATTGCACGCAGCGCGGTGGCGGAATGATTTTGCATTTGTTGTGACATCACAACAATCGCAACGACATGAAATGTCCGGACCTTGTCTGAAATCCCAACAACGAGCACAGGGTACGCGACCTGACACAAATTTGTAGTTGTGTCGAGGTGAAATACGAAGTAGGACGGATCCCGGTCCATGCGCTTCAGAAGCTTCTTCGTAGTGACCCCCACGACAAAGGGTTTGTCATCGGAGCCATTTCCAACCAACGGACGGCCTTGTGGGTCATTTGGCCACGATAAAGTGAATGACTGGCTTTCCTCTTCTTCTCCCGTGAAGGAGACTGCTCGAATCTTGGCCTTCAGCGCCGAGAGAATGTCGTTGTTGCTCAGGTGGTTCGCCGAGTAGTTATGCACGAATCGTTGGACCTTGCACAGTGGCGGAAGCGATGCCTCGTCGAGATGAAAACGTCCCATGAATCCGGCGCGAACACGCGCGGGCTTTAGACCCTGGGCGGCCCACTCTCGAGCGATATCTTTCATAGCTTCAGTGAGCCGTGGTTGGGTGGTGGAAGGCGCTTGCGTAACATGAGATCCTGTCTCCTCAACCTTCATCAAGTTGAGAAGCTGACAGCCCAATGTTTTACCCCGCCATGGGCAAGGGCCGTACGGCGCCGTGAGCGCGCATACGTCGCACTTGCAGGCAAGAAGTCGAACGCGCATCGCGTGCGGCCCGGCATGGTTGCATATGCCGCAGGCGACCATATGACTCTTTGTCACTTATACGTCTTGAGAGACGCGAGGAGCAACTCAGCGTCGCGGGTGGGCATGACGGGGGATAGAGGAGTCCAGACGATTCTTGACGGCATCGTGATGGATGAGAGATGGGAAGTTGGGAGGGGGATGTTGGTGGTGGGTGGTTTGGCGTAAATGAGCGAATGGCTTTTAGTGCGGGGCGTGCTATTTGGTATGCGCAGCGATTGGTAGATATTTGTTGGAATAGCTGTATCGTATTGGCTAAAGTGCTGCATGGGGGGTTTGCGGTGACATCGTATTTTATACGGTGGTTTAAGCTATTTCATGGGACATCAAGAGTGCTTATTTTTGTTTTTGAGTGCCATTAGTACTGTTTGGACACAAATGTTACTATTTGAGGGCTCCGAGGACGTCGGCATGTTTTTGTAATTTGTGACCTCTACCTTCTAATTTGGTCATATTCTGTGACACACGCTCTAACCCTACCCCAAACTGACAACATTGAAGTTTGCTTAGTCTCAGCTTTTTTTGTCCTTCAAACACATTGCAGGTATAAAATTGCTCCAGCAAACCCGTGTTTTTTTGTCCTAAAATCGAGATTCAAGGACTTGAAGTTTGTAAGCCCTCCAACTTATATCGAGAATCGCTCGTTGTGTGTAATGACAAATTCATAGTTTTGATAGTAAACGACGACCCCATAGTGAACCTTAAACGTTTTTAGTTCTTGTCCTAACATGTAGTTTCTAGGACAAACCCGGCGATATGTTAAAAGTGACAATTTTGCCGGAAGATTTTACAGTCTTCAAGGCGCTTAATGATGCATTCGTGCAGAAAACTACATACATTTAATGCACAGGTTTCCATCGATGACATCGGAGCTGTACATTATTAAGAATTCAAGTGGAGCCAACGTGCTAGCTTTTGGACCTTCTTTTTGTCCTAAATTTCTAAGCAGTTGGGGTTTGCACAGCCATTATACGGTAGCGTTACATTTAATAGGAGGAATTATCTTATCTAAGTGGATATCCACTTGGAAATTTCTATATTCATGTATTTGCAGTAGGCATCACTCCAATTTTCTGACGTGAAAATGTGGCTCTCTCACTCCAGTCACTGCATTTTGCCTATAGCACTTGCTTGCAGAATACCTCGCCTTCTCGCGTGCAGCCAGTAACGCCGGTCATACTTGAGCTTCCGGGCGAGGTGTTTTTTTCTTCAGGAGTCTTCAGCCTGAGACGCACTTGAAGCACGGTAATTCCTCTATTAATAAGTACCATTTTATTAGGGGGATTGCTAACGAGGGCCTCGTTAGCAATCAATTAGATCTGGAGGCCCTCGTCATAAAAAGACGTAACGTAACGCCATATGTAAACAAAGAACATTGCAGCTTCAAATCGATGACCCAATTTGCAAAATGACCCTCTGGTCATTGCGAGGGTCAAATTGCAATATGACCCTCTTATTATTGCGGGAGTCAATTTGCCAAATGACCCTCTGGTCATTGCGGGGGTCAATTTGCAGTGTCAAAGGAGACTTCTTGATGCGATTTATAGGTATTCAATTGTTATGAATATTAATTATTTTTGGGCTTCTTGTTTCGATCTTAGCATTGTTCTTTTGATTTTGGAAATTCTCTATTTGATCTTGAAATGGTGTAGTGTGATTGGTCACACTTGCTATATCATCCTAAGTTAGGACCTAACGTTCAGTAGCGTTTCACCTCTGAGTACCTGTAAGTGATTTGGTCGAGTGGAAAAGGAGCGGGTGAAATGAAATAAACGACTGAACGGTTGCAAAGCGTGCGCAGCCACAGGTGCCCGCGAAAGCAAAGTCGCGCGGTATTTGCGGAGGCGGGCCAGGAATCGAGCTATCCAGCGAGCGAGTACTGTTCTTGCCATGAACATGTATCTTTTAAGAGCGCAGCGACTGGCTCTACGAAGCAAAACCAATAGATCACCATGACATCGGTCCTAAGCAATGATAGCAATTCAATACAGACTTTAACCCTAACATATTGGGTAACATTGTGAATCGGGTTAAAAACAAATTGCAAATTGTCCCCCCCGCAGTGACCAGAGGGTCATTTTGCAAATTGACCCCCGCAATAATCAGAGGGTCATCGATTTGAAGCTACAATGTTCTTTGTTTATATATGGCGTTACTTCCTGTCTTTTTATGACGAGGGCCCTCATCATACGGAGTTGTTACAGCAATACAAGGGGAGATGGGCAGGCAGTCAGGAGGCGGAAGCAAATCAGCTCGGCCAGCCAAACAACGCCTGCGGTTTAAGGTCCGTGTGCGGAGCACGCGGTCTTTAACCCAGGACCAACCATGATAACATCTCGAGCAACATAGGGTTGTTTTACTTTCCCAGGGTTTGTTTAGGGCGAGGCTGGGCGATATGTTTCATGTCGACTCCCGATCTTTTGAGGATTTGAAAGACATGACATCCGTCCTGCACTGGAACTGATTTTGTACTAACTCTTACCATAGTACAGGTTATAAATTTATGCAGGTGTTTGTGTTGCCCGAAGCTTTTGGTGCAATATTATACCTTTTGTGTTGCTTGAAATGCTGTCGTCTTGTCGTCACTATGTCGTAGTAACGCCGTCCCTCATCATAGCAATCCCCATATATTAGGTATATTTTCTCAGGATCTGCTTTTGCACAGCATAAGATTCTAAATCCAGTTAGAGATTGACGGGGTACAGTGCTGCACAGCTAATTCGACAGGCTGGACCATATCGACGCTGCTAGGTCATACGTTTTGATGGGAGGATTGTCCGTACTGTACTGCATCGCACAATCAATTGATTTATAAGAAGCTACGTTAGAGGTGTCGAATTAGTGGTGCAGCACTGTACCGGTACACTATAGGTTCATTCATTCACTGTCAGCCGTCTGTTTCTAAAAAATCGAGAAACAAATCAACACTGGCAGTTCACAATTTCCCCAGCTCCAGTCGTTGCTTGCCGGTCTCCATCAAGAAAGTCGATGCATTTTTACCAGTTGCTTCTGCTAACAGCGGCGGCTTTGCTTGCCTGGTGCACTACTCTCACTGGAGCTGAAACGATTACGACGTCGGCGGTGCTTTCATCGAGCAATTTCGTAGAACGCAATCCAATCAAAGCAGGAGAGAGATCGCTCCGAGCCCAAGAACAAGCAGACGCAGACAATGAGGATTCGGAGGAGCGAGGACTCCCTTTCACCATGGCTTGGAAGGTAAAAAGTTGGGCAAAGAAGGGAGAGTCCGAAGACTTTGCCAAAAATATGCTGGGACTGAAGAATCTAGACGAAACCGAGCTTAAGAACCACCCGAACTTTAAACATTTCCAGAACTTCCAGCTTTGGCGCTTGTCCAAATTCGAGAAGTTGACAACAAATGCTCTCTGGCTTCGCTTGGGGCTGAACGAGGTTCAAATCGACGACATTTTAAAAGCCGAAGGGATCGGCACTTACATGCGCTATGTGAAAATGATTGACGACAAGCTAGAGAAAAAAGCATTGAAGTCTCGTCGCCCTATTACCCCGTTAGTGATTACAGAGGCGACAAGCAATGAGATGCTGGCGAGGGCGAAGATTTGGGGGCTGGACAAAAGATCCGATAAGTTTGTTCGACAAGCGCTGGATTTAGGCGAAAGAACAATCATGGATGCAGTGCATAGCCCCTACCACAAGTCTTTTACAGAAGCGTACTTTGCCGACCGAGGAGTATAGTGAATTAAACGACTGGAGTTGAGGTTAATATACCTGAACTATTGTGTTCTTCAGTGTCGTTGAAAAAAGAAAAGGTTGAGTCGTCAGTATTCTAGTGAAGAGAAAATCGCATCGACCTTGCTGCAACGGTGAAAAAATATCCGCTCCTATCTCAACTATTTACCGTATCTGGAAGCACCGACTTGCTGTGTCCAAGCAAGCTGGGAATTCACGTCAATATTTCCTCTCATTGTCACCTACCTGGAGGATGAGCGCTTCGTACGCATCCAAAGTTTCTTCACTAGCAATCCCGATCAACCTTGTTTTCAATCGAGTGCTTCTCGAAAGCTGTTAGATTTTAGTCAAAATAAATTACACCACGCAAATCTGCTTACCGAGATACGGTCTTTTTTACTGTTTACAGGTAGAATTGTTTTACAAAACCTGTGAGATGATTACCAAAGGTGCATGACTATTTAGGTCACACGACTAATTAGTGTACCGATTTCCCGCACTCAATGACAGCCATGAATATTAACCAATCATCTGGGTTGCAGTCGTTATTTATAAAGTACTGGTACTACAATACCGGTATTGGGTGTCCAGCAATCAGTGTTGATCACGAATGTCATTCATTGTATGCTCGCTGCGCTCGCTTTGATGCTTCGATGACATTTATTCTCTGAGTTCGACCAATCAAAGCGCTCTAAACCTTCTTTACACTAGGTATTTGTAAAGTTGGATAAAGGTCGGAGGATTTGTAGATATCAATCTTAACATTTGTATTAATTCGCTTAAGTCCGGGTCGGAAAGACGTGGATATTCAGCCTGTATCACGCGGATGCAAATCCAGGACCTAGCATTAAGGTGTTCCTAGGATGTAGGGTGAAATGTTCTACTGATACCGGAAAGACGTATCACCAAGTCTGTTTTGCGGTATCAGGAAGTGTGGATGCCCATCATTGTGCATACTGGATCTTACGGAAGGACGCGTCCCAGCGGTCCCGCCCCCAGCCAGTCGAGAACGGATTGGCATGGTGGACGACGTCCAAGAGAAGTCATCGCCGACACCCACGAAATGGGAAATGGCATACCTGATGGTGAATACGAGCTACTGCAACTCATGTGTGGGCTTGCAGGACGACTGGAGCGACTTGAAGAGTCACAAACAAAGTTGGAAAAGGCGCTCGAGGGCGACCGAAATGCTAACAGGATCGGAACGCCAGGGCAGACAACAGCTTGTTCACATCACAACTTGGAAGAGGAGCGCGGATGACCATATACGCGCTTGGAGGCTCTCCGAGGACCCCACCAACGCCGACAGTTCAACGGCCGGCGGTGCAAGCCTCATATATCGGGGCTCAGCAGCCAGGGTACGGCATGCCCTTGTCGGAGTTGCAGCGACTCTACGCAGCAGCACAAGGCGTACCCATACCACAACAGCCACCGGTACCTCCTGGAGGTCAGCAGGCATATCCACCTGCACAGGAGAACAACCCAGGGATAAAGTACCCGGATGCTCACCTAAAGAAACTGGCTATTAAGGTTTTGACGGAAAGGAGCTTTACGTTGGGTTGGATCTGACTTTTTGGAGTGAGGTAGACGTTTCGAGAGGCAAGTAGCTCTCTCTCAGTCGGCGTGCGGATTTGCATGGTCAGAGGATGTAAAGGTCGACCTGTTAGGTCACTATCTGACTGGAACCGCTGAGCGGTACTACAACAAGCAAGTTGAATCGTGGTGGCAACAAATGCCTACATTACAGTATGTCATGGAAAGAATGCTGGAGACATTTAAGACTACGATTACGCCACCACAAGCAATGAAGCTCTTCGCGGCAGCGAAGTACCCGGAGAGGACCTGGCCGGAGAACTACTTGTCCTTGGTGGTGGTCTCTGAGGCTTGTGGCGGCGGAGCGGACTACTTGGTCCTTAATAACGTTGTGCAGTACGCGTCTGCGGACCTACGCACAGTCCTGATGGCTAAAGTAGATGGAGCGAGACTTGACTACCTAGTACAAGCTGAGGAGTTGGCACAGTTTGCGCAATCTTGGGAGCTGGAGGCAAGGACGAAGAACTTGGGGAAATAAATTGTAGGCGCTGTTAACGACAGTCGAGGAAAAGAAACTCGCCGTTGCCACAAGTGCGGGCAAACGGGACACTTACGGGCTGCGTGCCCGGAAGCTGGAGGACATAGCAAACATGACTTGACTCTTGCGCTTAATGAAAGTGTTATTGACGCTGGAAAAGTGTGGATACTCAACAGTGGATCGAGCAGACACTAAGTGGGCGAGGATTGGCTGGAGAACGTGGAGCTGTGCGCGGACACTTGCGTGCAGCCAAACGGAGAACCTTTATGTATTACGAAAAAGGGAACGCTCACGTTGCGTGTGATGGCACTCGGAGCGGAAAAGACGATCGAGATCACGGATGTGTACTTTGCGAAGGATGTAAAACATAATTTGATCTCGTACGGAGTTTTGAACAAGAAGGGGTTCAAAGTTGATGAAGTTGAGGGCCAGCGCGTCATTGGGCGGAAAGACGACGGTGCTACAGCTTTTGATGTGTTGGTAGTTCACGCTAGTGTAGTCGAGCGATATGATTCGCCGGCTGGATTGATTATGGACTCGAAGGCGAGGCGAAGGGTACGGATAATGAGTCTGAAGACGTGCAAAAGGGGACATTAGTGGACTTTCACAAAAGACTAGTACATCTGAACTACGATGCTGTGGAAAGGCTTGCACGTGACCCGAGTTCAGGTATTACGCTGACGGATCACAGAAGATTTAACTGTCTGATTTGCGCTGAAGGAAAGCAGTCCAAAAATAGACAATCGCGTAAGGACAGTGGAAACAACTCGCCGATTGATAGAACTGGAAGCGTGATCTGTTCGGACCTGAAAGGCCCAATGACCCCGCGCGATAGGCTCAAGAATCGCTACATGATTAATTTTGTGGATCATAAGTCAAATTACTGTAGCGTTTTTCTAGCAAAAACTAAGGACGCTGCGGCCAACACTTCTTGGCGTTCTTTGAGCGAAGATTCGACTGCAAGATACACGTTTTACGCACGGACAGTGGCGGAGAATATGAGAACGTGGATCTATTTTGCAAGCGTACTGGAGTTGCCAGACAGCGCAGTGAGGCGCGGAATCAGGCGAGTAATGATAAGGCGGAAAGGATGCATAGGACGGTCATGAATATGGCTAGGTGTATGATATTCGCCTGCAGGCTGCCACTTTCCTTCTGGGGTGACGCTGTTCAAAACGCTGCGTACATACTGAACAGGTCGCCCACAAACTCGAATCTAGGATGTGAATCACATCTGAAGCTGCTCACGAAGCAAAGCCACAGTTGGGTGAATAGTCGTTTTTGGGTCTCTGTGTACAATTTACCCTGACCCGAGAAATAAGAACTTCTCTCAGCGGGCCCAGCAAGGAATGATAGTGAGTATTAGCGAAGAAACGAAAGGTTATCGTGTCTACTTGCCTAAGGACAAGGTGGTAGTGACAACTCAACACGTGATGAACATCGAGACTCTGGACAAGGAGCAAAATGAACAGGTGCAGAGAATGTATCTGGAGGACGATCAATCTGAGGAGGAGACAGTCCAAAACGGTGCTGGAACTGCTGCGGCAGAAAGTACACCGGATCCTGAGGGTGGAAGTCGTCGGAAGGGACGCGGGATTCTAAAAAGAAGAAAACTTGGACAAGGGAGCGACCGGTGACGCGTTCAGCCGGCCGCCAAGCAGGAGGAGCCTGGAGCAGACTTAGTGAACAGTGTCATCGAACCGGATCCGAGGAATTACGGTGAAGCTATGATGGCCTTTATCCAGCCGTCCTTGTTTCCGCTACGGGTAGAGGAGCTTAAAGCTCTGGAAGATAATGGCGTGTGGGAAGTGATGAAAATGCCCGAGGGTGTCCACGTATTACACAAAAGTGGGTCTTTAAGAACAAATTAGATGTTGAGGGTCTAATTGAACGCCTAAAAGCGAGACTCGTTGCCTGCGGGAACGAGCAGGCGGTTAGCGTGAGCAATAACATCACCTTGGCGGTGGTAATTGACACTAAGAGCAACAAGACTTTGGCGCCGCGCGGCCCAAACCACTGGTCCACCGGCCATTTTAGGACGTAGCCAGATACACTTTTCTGGTATCGGGGCAATTACCCCAGTCTGCGTCCACGAACCTGTCGATTTCCAACTTTTTGGAGTTCCTGTCGTCTTGATTTTCGTAGAACACACCATGGTCTTGTGTTGACACCAAGTATCGTAGAATTCGTTTGAGAGCTGCAGCATGGGATACGTTCGGATGCTGTACATAGCGACTCAGATAATCCACAGGAAATGCTAGATCAGGGCGCGTACTCGTAGCCAAATACATGTGTGCGCCAATAGCTTCACAATAAGGCAACCCTGGTTCTTTGTCACCTTCTTTCGCCGCCCTCAACCTGATCGTCGTGTACATCGGCGACCGTCAGCCAATAGAGTCGGAGTATCCAAAGCGTTGAAGCACTTCTTGTGCGTATTTCTTTTTATGTAGGAAAATTCCATCCTCCTGCCAGTCCACTAGAACTCCCAGATTGTGTAGGCGACCCAAGTCTTTAATGCCGTACTTTGCGTTCATATCTGCGAAAAATGTCTTTTTCCAGCTTTTATCGTTTGTGGCGCAGATGACATCATCTACGTAAACGAGCACCAACGCGATTATCGCTCCTTTCGAGTAATAGTACAAACAGGGTTTGGTTGTTCTGCGTTGAAGGCCCTTGTTTGTAAGCCATCCGTCCAGTTCGTTGTACCAGTCTCGGCCACTCTCGTGCAGACCGTATAAGGCGTTCTTGACCTTGTACACCCATCCGGGTTTGAGGGGAAATCCTGCAATGTGCCTAATAAATCTGGCAACCTTTCTCCGCGCGTTTAGGTAGGCAGTGTTAATGTCGCACTGGAATGCAATCAGCTTCAACAGCTTACAAAGTGCCACCTTGCCAGGCACATTAAAGTCAATCCCAGGAATCTCCTTATCGCCTCGTCCACACAGTCTTGGCCGATACCGCAAAATGTTCCCTAAATCGTCCGATTTCACCTGGAAACGCCACATGGTCTCAAATAACTGCGTGCCTACAGGCATTTCGCTCTCATGAACTAACTCGAGGACATCTTTGTTCTCCATCGCTGCACGCTCTTTTTCCATGCCCTTCCACCATTCGGCTCGTTGTGGAGAGTCCATAGCCTGTTTCACTGTACGAGGAATTCGCACTACGGACTCGTGCCATACGCTGCAAGTGCAGCATAAACCTGCTGTTCTTCCAAGCCAAACTCCTCATCGTCTTGTTCAGCGAACTCGACAAGTCCACTGGGCCAGGTTCTCTTTCATTAGGGTAATTTTGGCTTTCAGCAGCAAATTCAACTTCGTCCAGAAGCTTTTCCGCCATCAGTTCAGCGTTGTGGAATGATTTGTTATCCCCATCATTAACGCTAACTGGATCGCTATCGATCGATGAGTTCATGGTGTCCTGGCTGGCATCCGAATCTGGCAGATTATCACCTCCATTGGGATTTCTCCAAACAGATTGTCTTCGCGGGTCTTGTTTCTTCGATCGATATCAGGGTGAAGCACAACCTCGTCATTGAAAGCGGGAAGCCGTCGTTGCAGTCAAGGTAAGTTTTGATCCCTTGACACTCTGACATTGTTGGGCATTTCTGATTCTTCACCGTCATCGGTGCCACCATCTCGCAAGTTCACTGACTCATGACCATCTCTCGCGTTGCCAACGATGTCGTCACTCCCCCCTACGACTGGTAGGTCGTAATCTCGGTGCCAAGAGCCCGTCAAATCGGGATGTTCTGCTAATGCCCAGTCGCGAACCATGTCTTTGAAGCCATCTTGTGTCTGTCCTTGTAGAGGATCTGTTCGTCCACAGTCACTTGACCTGCAATCGGCACAGAACCTTCCGAAGGGAAGTAAACTTTGTAACCTAACATGCCATCACGATAGCCCAGAACAAAACCGACCTTACAATTGTCTGCAAACTTGTGATGCGACGGACCCACCTTGATGTGTACGTATGCCAGTGCGCAAAGCTTCCTGGCGTGGTGGATATCAGGTCTTCTACCCCACATTTCTTCGTACGGCGTGACGTTTGTCGCGCTGGAAAATGACCGGCTCTTGAGGTAAACTGCATAATGTAATGCTTCCACCCAGAACGATGTCGGATAGCCTGAGTCTTTCATCATTGACTTCATCACACCGCACAATGTCTGATGAGTTCTCTCGACCATATTCAACCGCGACATCTTCGTCGGTGTCAATGTGTGTGTATGTCTGATGAGTTCTCTCGACCATATTCAACCGCGACATCTTCGTCGGTGTCAATGTGTGTGTGATTCCTTGTTTTTGGTACCATGCAGTGATGTCCCCATTTTCAAACTCACCGCCGCCATCCGTGAATTGTGTGTGATTCCTTGTTTTTGGTACCATGCAGTGATGTCCCCATTTTCAAACTCACCGCCGCCATCCGTGAACACTTCGACCACTTTATCACCGGGTCGCTGTCGCTCTGCCCAAGCAACGTAGCGACGGATTAGACCATTTCTCTCGTTTGTCAGCTTAGTCTGAACTGGGTACGCTGTCACGAAGCGTGTGTGAGCATCCATCACCACCAATACATCTTTAAACCGTGTGCAATTGTAGTTGTTGGGCGGAAAGAAGAGATCTGCAAACACCAGTTGGTTGCGGTGCTTCACACCACGGTCAATCGCCTTCTGTGGCGTCTTGGCTCGCTGTTTACCGAGCTGACAAGCTTCACAGAGATCAAACTGCCGTTTTCGCAGCATCATTACCTCGACCAACTTTTGTTCAGCCATTTGTTTCACGAATTGGGGGTAAATGTGGCCAAAACGTTCATGCCAGCACTGTAAATCGGCTACCCCTTCACGAACGGCATAATTAATCTTGGTCGGCTGTTTTGGTGTGTTCGGAGACGTCACATTTCCTTCCAGAAATTCGTTCACAGCCGTAAATATCCACAGCTTGCATGGCTGCATCTTGACCTGGAGCTCCACTGTGCCGTTCATGCTCAGGGGTTACTTACGCAATTCGTCATCGTAGGCAGTTTGAAATCCCTGTTCTCTTGCCATAGACTGCGAGAACAGATTCGTCTTTCCTGGCGAATAGTACACATTGTCGATGCGGAGCATTGCGATTTCCCCTTGTACTTGGACACACAGATCGATGATCCCCATACCAATATGCGAACTTTTCCCGTTGTATCCGTGGACGGAGGCATTTTCACGCTCTTGCGGAGAAAGATCTTGGTAATCCACGAAGTACCGCTTGTCTCCAACTAAATGCTGGTTTGCTTCATTATCAAACACCCATTTTTCAGCCTTATACACTGGGTTGGCAGCGCGTCTTGGTGCATTTTGTTTCATCCATCGGGTGTTTCTGAGTGACCAGTCCGAATCATCCTGCTTTTGCGCAGGCCCTTGTTGTCCGTCGCCACTCATACTTAAGGAGACAGTCAAATTAGCATGGCCGGGTACATAACTGTTGTTGCCAGAGATACCAGGATCTTTCTTGACTTCTTCGGGGCAGTTCCTCCGCAGATGACCAGGCTGATGACACCCGAAACAACTCTTGCTATCTCGATCTGATTCGAACTGTTGTTGCTCCTCGTCTGATCTTCTGCTATTCATCCTTGGAGGTTTTTGATTCTTCGCACCTCCCCCAGAAGACTTGCTCTGGTTCTGGAGTTTAGGTGATGTTGTCGCTCTACCACTTCCAGAACCAGCAGCACCACTGGCTTGTGTTTCAGGGTTGCGACGTGCTTGGAGTTGTTTCTCGACTGTCGCGTTCTTATCAAGAACGAGGATCACGGCCATCGCCTGGGCAGGCGTGTGAATTTCCTGCACACCACCCATGAGCGTCAAGGTTTGCAATTGGTCGTAATAGGCAAGCGGTGGCATGGATCGCACCATAAGGTCGACCATCCATAGGTCACCAATATCAGCATTGAAAGCTGCCAACTGCTCTCTAAGCCCCGTCATATAGACAAGATGGTTCTCTACGTCTGCACCAGGACGACAAGACGCACTCTCCAACTTTTGGCGCGGTGCTCGCTGCGTGTACAGTGTCATTGTGGCATTCTCACGCCCCTCAAAACTCTTACTCAAGTAGTCCCACATCTCGGAGCTGTAGTCAAACTTCATCACTTGCCTAGCGATCGTACATGATAGTCAGCTTGCCATCACTTTAGCCAGGAATTGGTCTTGGCGCGTGAACCGTTTTTCTTCGTCATTAACCACCGTGCTCACGAACGTCACACTCCCATCACATATGTCATCTAGCTGCTACTCGTTCTCTTTGACTTCGTAGCATGCCAAATACCGCTTCATTGTCCTCTTTTACAACGGCCAATCTCGTCCGTTCCAGTTGACGGGTCGGCCATCCTTGTTCCACTCCACGTCTGATTTCTTCGACTTAGGATCCATTGTTGCACCGTTCGTGCTTGGGCTCATAACCCTGTTATAAAGTTTGTTGGACGTGGTATCAGACACGAGGTACAAGCATCCCTCGAGCTACAGGGACAGGGCGGAACCATCGCCTGGACGTGTGGTCCAGTGGTCCCATCCCGTGCGGACCAGCCTTCTCAGCTTTTCACTCACTACATGTATGCTTACAACTTAAGACCCGATTATCCGGTAAGATTGCCAAACTCGCGGTATCAAATACACACTTCTACTTTTGCTTCAAAGCACGCACGTGAAAACACTTCCTAAACAACAAAGTTGGTCAGGTAAAGCACGTCCTATTTTTTCTGCTTACACCTCAACCACAACTACGGTGCTCCCTATTTGGTATGCTCTGCTTCTTGGACTGCTAAATCACAAACTGAGGTCGAGTTGGCCTCCTCGAATCCTTCTCAACTGCGACGTTGCGATGTAGGACAATACCATGAACCGGTAAACTGTTTGAACCATACTGTACCCATCAGCCCCGTGTACTCCCACCATCATAACAGTGCGGATTTCACCGTCGGTGTGGATTTCACCGTCTTTGTCTGTACCTGTTTTAATACCCCGTTTATCCGGTTACACATGTTTTTTGTAATTTGTACGTCTACCTTCTAATTTGGATAGATTCTGTGACACACGCTCTAACCCTACCCCAAACTGATAACATTGAAGTCCACCTTTTTTGTCTTTAAATCAAGGACAAAACAGGTATAAAATTGCTCCAGCAAACCCGTGTTTTGTCCTAAAATCGAGATTCAAGGACAAAAATGACGAAGTTTGTAAGCCCTCCAATTTATATCGAGAAAGGCTCGTTGTCTGTAATCACAAATTCATAGTTTTGATAGTAAAGCCGGCAACGACAACCCCATAGTGAACCTTATTAACCCTTTCGTGAACACCCATCCTTGCTGCTATCCAAAATATTTACAAAACGCTGCAAATGCCGCGTTTTGGGCTAGAGATGAGCTCACCTGCCCATCACAACTTGGCACTCGGTGTTTCATTTTATGGTAGGTCTCCAATAAAACGCAGCAAAACGCCACGTTTTGCACATACACGGTACAGTAATTATGACTTCACGTCGATGATTGGTCATAAAAACAGATATTTCCGGATTGGCCAAGTCC
>JAIKVB010000342.1:0-29287 GCA_024679045.1 Phytophthora brassicae | reverse complement strand
TATGTATACTTTTTGTGTCTCTAGTTTTAACTGATATGTAACTGTAACCAGCCCGTTACAACTGCATCCAAGTTGCCGATGCCGTAAACTCGTCCTCCCTCAGACCACACCTTCAGCAATCTCTTTACCTTTTAGTTGCAGCATGAGCCTAGATACTGGAGCTCCGTCCTTTCTGAGGGTGTTGATCCATAGTACGATGCTTTCTTCGGCAGTTTTTGATAGAACAGTCCGCCATGCCTCGTTCTCGCAGCATAAGATGACGTGCACGGCCACTCTTACACGCAAGCTGAATTGTAACTTCATTTGCACGCCATTTGCTGATCTGTTGCTGCTTAGCTCGACGCTGCTTGCCCTTGAACTCACTATAGAAGTGCTCTAACGTTTCACTAAGGGTGTGCTCGTTAGCTAAATAGTCGAGTACCCTCTTCTTGTGCCCATAGTCCACGCCTACACGCTTGTACTGCTTAGGCTTCTTCCTTATCCCCTTGATGGAGGGGCGGGTCATTGTTAACGCAAAGTGAGTGGCACAGGGAAGTACACATTAATACGAGTGACGGCTAAAATTAGGAGCCAATCGGGATGCTCTAAATGTTGTAATGGGATCATCTCATTGGGTAAAACTCGATGTCGCTAACGACTAAACGTCGCTAACGACTAAGGCGGTACGGTACTTCTAATTCTCCTGCCTCCAAGTTGTCTGTTCTGCGATTCTCGATTTTCGTCAGCTGAAACATTGTACGATGGCGCGATGCTCTCCCTTAAGCACTTCAACGCCACGTACACGCTACGGTTTGTGCCTCTTCCGGTTGACAGTCATATCAGCATCAGCTTAAAATTACCAAGACAGCAATTAAAAGTCCCCCAAAAGACAAACGAGGTTTGAAACCCGGGCCCAATCCTAAGCACAAGCGTCGCAAGTCAAAGAGCAGTACGCAATGCGAATGAGATCTCGAATTTTGTGCATTTTTTTTCGTTTTCATACAGCTTTCTTATGCTGCATTTAAAACGATGATAAGTACTCTACATGTAGTGCTATACGTGCTGGATTTAATGATAAACTAGCCAAGTGCCGTCGCTACGTGGCGGTGATTTTTTTAGGTTTGATCCCAGTAGTGATCCTGAACGCCTCCACTGCGCCCCGGCGGACTTCCTTTGCAAAAAATGAGAGTCGAAAAGTCAAACGGCGTGTTTGAACCGGTGGTATTTGTATATATAACCCGGTCGTAAACGACTGTGCCATATAGCAAAAAGGTCGCTTTTTTACGAAAAGATTGCTATGGCACATTCGTATACGATAATTATATTTTTGCATGAGCTTATTCTAATTTGTTAAATATGAATAGTATTTTAAAATGGTGAATATTATTCTTGCTGTTCTCTTGTTTCTTGCGCTTTCGCTTTGCAGATGGTTCCTCTGGCTCAGTAGGGGTCTCGATCACGCGCACTGCCTCCAAGGGCTGACTAGAGTACGATTGCGTTTTGCGCCCATGGATCGCTACGACCTGAAATTTAATTCATGCGGGCGCGTTAGACATAGTCTAAGTACACTGCAAATAATAACAGCAGTTAATATTGTTGGTGGCTTGGATTGAATGTGGACCCCTGGCGGTATCGTTCGTATGATTCCAAATGGGCTCGTATCAAGCGCGTTCTGCAAGCTGGTAATGCTGCCCAGAAAAATCTGAGCGTCTTCCTCCGGGATTGAGGTATGAAGCGCAAGTTTGGGTCTGGGCTACTTAAACAACTTCGTGTTCTTCATCGCGATGGAGCTCTAGAATAGCTTATAGCAGACTATCGAGCCCGGTCAGCTCTTGGCCTGATCACCGATCCTGCACCTGAAACGACAGAGTTATTTTAATGGGAAATTGGGATATACACGTCTCTAAATTTAGAAAGTATGTAAAGTTTCATGCGTGTTAAATAACCTTCTCAATAATAAAACCGTTGTCCGTTACGAATTCTTTTGAGTGTAGGATGCATTACCCATTTAATGTTTTGCACCAAGTCGGGGATGGAACACTTGAGTAGTCAGGGCTTTAACGATTTGCTAATGCATTTATTAGGCATAACTTTCATCGGGTGAAAATATCAAATGAGACTTTACGCTACATGCGTGACGAGCATCGAAGTCAAGTCGCCAATACACACAACTTGACCTTTTCCTTGTCGCACGCCATCGCGTCCTTGCTTGCACGCAGTGGACGCCGGATCAGCGGGCAGCACATCAAGTCCTGGCTTTCATCTTAGCACCATACAGCGGCGACGCGTGGTGCCTCGGAGGATAGGTCACCAGGCGTCGTAGCTGAAGCGAAGCAGGCGCGCGTCCACACATCCCTGGCCAGCACAACAGAAGCGAAGGCGTCCCACAGCGCAGCCGAATCGAAGCCCTCCCGCAGTATCGCCGACAATGTTAAGGAGAAGGAGTTAGGCAGCACTGAACTTGTCGCGGATGAGAAGCCATCTTTTCGCCCCCAAGTCGATGAAAAGACCTTGACACATATTGGTAGTGCGGGCGAGGAATCAGATGACGACGTCGTCTGGATACCCGCGCCAGCTTCAAGTGATGCATCTGTCGTTTCGAGTTCAGCCCCGGAAGACCTTGGCGAGAGCAGCGACAGCGAGTCAGAATGGATGCCGACGGCGAACTTAGCAGCACCACTACTGTGCGACGTCCGCCCCATCACCGACTCCTACGTCCGGAGAGGTCGCAGCGGGTATGTCACCGAGTGGGAAGCGACTAAAGAGCCTTCATCAGATCTGCCGCCTAGGATGGTTGCTGCCTTCAATCGCCGCCGTTAAGCACTTGTCCGTCGCACTTTCATCGAAGACGAAGCTGGTCATAGTCGCAGAGTAGATCATCTCACAGATGAAACCCAGACGCACCAACGTCGCCCGCTCCGCCGTCTTCGTAGAGCTAGTAACACTTAACCACAAAAAAACATAATATATAGGTTGACAAACTCTCCAACAGGTTTGACCAATACGACTCGCACAACAAAGCTAACGCTGTAGCCACAGCACACCAAGTTTCACACTGTCTTCATCAGTGTACAGCACGGTTTCACCACAAGCAGCGCACCGTTCTTTCTCCGCACACTGCTACTGGCTGTCGATTACGATTCTACACTGCATAATATGAACCAGTTAGTATCAAAAATAATAAAACAAATGCAGACAATTTACCTGCCCGTGCACCTCTACTCGCTCCCACTGTACGCCTATACTCCACTACCCACCTCCCTCCGCACGCGAACGCCCCTTCACGTTTGCGCCGCTCCCGCTCGACTGCGGCTCTCTATCCGTCATAATCATGCTCTTCATTTGCACAGTACTGCTGCTGCCCAGACGTAATGCCACTGTACGTTGCGAGGAGACCCCCCGCACGCGAACGCCCCTTCACGCATGAGCCGCTCCTGCTCGACTGCAGCTCTTTATCCGTCGTAATGATGCTCTTCATTCGCACTGTACTGCTGGTGTCCAGGTGTAATGCCACTGTACGTTGCGAGGGGACCCACCCTCTCCGCACGCGAACACCCCTTCACGCTTGCGCGTTTCCCGCTCGACTGCTTCTTTGGGTGCCGAGGTTTGGATTATGGCGCTTGCGACCTGTTGCCAACCACGGAAACTCGTCCTCGACTCGATTTAGCCAATTAAATAGTTTAAATTGTGACGAATCAAAAGTTCCCAACTAGTTTTTTTCTTACCAATCGCGTCTTGTAGGCGGTTTTCAGCCGCTGTCGGCCATTTTACGCTATGGCCGTTGCACATTTCCACTGTAAATCGCAAGGATTAGTAAGTGGCTGTAGTTGCTGCTATTGTTTAATCAACCTTTTAATCTTACGTGTTAAAAAAGGTTGAGTAACAATAATAGCATATGTTGCGTTTTTGTATTCAATAACGATATTCGTTAGCGCAACTTGATTGGCTTAAATAAATTTGGTTGACACAACGACCAGTCATTCGTCGAGAGCAACGATGTCGACAAGAAGGACGTCCAACGACTACGAGCGGTTGGGCTGTTCGGGTCAAAGGTCGTCTCGCACGCAAAAAAACTTGCCGTAGCGTGTAGACGGACGAAGATAAACCGCAGATGTTTCATTTTGCTACTAAGCACGAGAAGGTTACCAAAGCACCTGGAATACAGCTGTCGGTCAATTCGCTTTTCACTCCGACTCGAGTATGGAAAGCCACTACCGAGTGTTTTGAAGGGTTTGACAGGAGACGAAATGAATGGCCTAATGGAGTCGGCCGCGGTGTGTTCCCATTATTGAATTAGATTTAGTGGTTGCAAATATGTATTGTGCTTCATTAGATTAAGCTTCGTAAAAGACATTTAAAAACAAGTGTCGTGTAGCCATCTGATTCTGAGTCCGACTACGACCAATGCAACCCCAATGAGTGCAGGAGGAGCTGCTCCATCAAAAGATGACGGCGAAGAGCGACGATGATGTCGAACACGTCGGCGATGGTTGAGCGAAGGTTGTGCTGCATCGCGAAATGCGAAGTGTGCTTCTTTCGGAGAAGATATACAAACTTTAGTCTTTCGTTACAGCGGCTTAACTTGTATATACTGAATAAACTTTTTAAATGACAATTCATCAATGTACAGGCCACGGCCTCGTTCACTCTAAAACAAACATAAAATAAAATATGTGTCCAGATAAAGCAAAATAAATTGTAGAGAAATTTGTGTCAAGCTCATTTCCGTACATGATGAACGTTCAGCTCAGAAAACATCTGCCAACAATAAAATTAATCCGGCTACTCAGAAAATTTCCTGGACTCAAAAAGTAGCCGAAAAACTATAGTAAAATATTTTTTCTCCTTGTGAGACGTACGCCACCGACGTCACGTTTCAGCAGACTAACCGTCCCGCTGGTAATATGGCGAAAGGCATGTTATCTTTTAGCGCCAAACACAATTGTACGGTGTTAAAGTTGACGTATAGGGCCGCCCTGGAGGCCTCGCTGTACCCACCCCTCACGAGGAAGCACCAATTTTCAGGAACAGTGTAGCCTTTCATCGCTCTGCTCGTCGAAAGACAGAAGGTGAACACCAGCTCCCGGAGAATGAGCCATTGATGGGAAACTATCCTGGTGAATGGCTGCTCTTGCCGATATGGGCTATCCAGGTTTGGCAGGTACGTTGCATTCACCAAAAGAAGGGCAACAACCTGACATCCGCGATCCGCCAAATCGCAGTGATCTCCAGCGACAGAGTAAGCTCTAGTGCAGAAACCGACATTTGCAATCTGGCAGGGTCCACCACGTGTTGTGGTAAAAACAAAACGATGACTGCAATAAATACGAGGGATGAAAAAAAACCTCGTATTTATTTTTTGCAATAAATACGAGGGTTTTTTTTCATTTGTGTACTCTGAAAAATTGTAAATTACATAAGTAGTATCACCACAAGGTAGGGGAAACGAGTGGTCTAGAAAGAGGCGACGACAGCACCGCGGGGTGTCTAAGCTTTCATTTTACAGTACCAAGCAGCACAAGAGAGCGAAAACGACACTTACCAATGAGTGGGGCAACATCGACGGCGAAACCCCTTGTGGTGGGTGTGGCGAACCTGTTGGCAGTGTGCACTCATGCCCTGTTTGCAACTGCAACATGCATCCCTTTTGCGGAACAGCCGTAGGCAAAGAAGACTTTAGTCAACCGGTACTGTGTCCAGGATGTCAAGGTCGCGAGGTTGAGGAGCGTGATGTTTCACCGCGTGTGACGAGCGACACGCGCAGTAGAACCCCCGGTCCTGAACAAGATGCTCCACCGGCATGGGTAGACGAGTCAATCCGGGTTCAACGCCGTGCAGCCCAGGTCTTCAATACGCTCAAGCAGCGGCAGAAAGTCGTTCGATGGATGTTAACGAAGGAGAAAGAGCATGGCATCAGGGGTTTGTTTGCACAAACCGTTAGGGAATATCCGGACATCTTTCGAGCTACAACGCCTAACGCGAACATTCAGAAGGCCATGTCTTGGTGGAAGCAAAGAGAACACATCAGCGTCCTTGTCAGAGACCAACGGGAGCTATCAGCACTACGATTGACTGGGCGTGCTCGAGTGAACCGGAAGTCACTTCGGCGCAGACGGAGTGAGTGGGTTTCGTGGATTTATCCTGAGCTTGTGAATGCATTTGATCGTCTACGGAAGCTTGGTCTTCAGTTCGATACGCTGTTGTTAAGGCAAGCCGCTGTCCAACTGCTGCTGCACGGGTTTATTCACAGATTCCGCGGTGGACGAAGATGGGGCTCTCATCGTTGACAAGATCACACCGAGGTGGATCCAGACCTTCATGGAAGCTCATCGTATCGTTCTTCGGACGCAGTCAGACAAGAAGCAAGTTAGCCCCGAAAAACAGGCGTCAATTGAGCGTGAAGTGGCGGAGCACCTAGGCAAGCTCAAGCGAGATTTCGAGTCGGGCGAGTATGACGAGGATACGATCGAAAATATCGATGAGATACATTTCTTCATCGACTTCCACAACAACAAGACGCTTGGTTTTAGCGGTGTCAAGAGCGTCAAGTACGCAGATGTTGTGTCGGGTGACGATGGTCGTCCGGATCTCTGGAGGAGCAAGTGGCCATATCCACCCTCCGATGATGATTTTCCATAATGCTGGAGGTAATTATACGATAAGGGGGTCCCCGACAAGACGCCTGGTGTATGCTACCGTACGGGTCCTAAGGGATGGACGAGTCAGCGTGTATTTCGCGAGTATTTGTCTGAGAATAAGACTATGAACCGTCAATCGGTGGTCAAGAATCGCGCAATAAACGTCTCCGACACCAAATGGACCTTCATGTTTATCCAGTAAATGACTGTAACGACACTTTCACCGGCGTGGGTGATGAAGAATCTAAAGTGACCCAAATGTCCATTCTAGACAAAATAACCCAAGTGTCATTTTAGGGGGCATATGTCCGTACCCTCGAGCGATTGGTTGATGATAAGCTCGCCAATCTACCCTTTTTTCTTCACGACTTTTATTTTTAATAAGTAAATTCGAATCCCCTGAGACTTTTCATATGTTTCCTTGTCCATTGAATGGTATCTAGTTCCTTATGTGTAACTTGGCATCTTCATCGCTTCTTCGTTTGGGATTCAGGGGGAGGTTAACCGATACTTTCCCAGCGCGAAGGAAAATTTCAACGAAGTCCTGTTCTTGCACCAGCGCTTACTTCTCCTCTCATATTCATGTCTATTAAAATCCTCCTCGTCATCGACCTCGCCAAACTCAGTCGATATGCTGCAACAAGAACAACAAAATTCAGGTTTCTCAGCAAGCGTTAGATGAGGCACGGCACGTCTTAGTGCTGAATGACACAGAGGCGGAACTATGTACGCTATGAGCGGCTTAGTGCTGAAAGTGAGGTAAAATATATTGCGTCCTATATGGCGTCCTAAAGTATCATATTGTCCTAAAATCGCTTGGTAAACTACTTTCAAATGACCTCTTTCTAGCTTCAAGGCAGGACACTACGCTTTGATTAAGAAGAAACGAGCAAAATACCGCTGTCCTAATAGAACAGTTATCCAGCAGCAACTCTCCTATTAGGATATTTACTACACCATTGCCCGGCCAAACTCGGACTAATCGACAAGCAAACCCGGAGGATGGTGAAAAATATATTTAGGTTACGTTTGGTTACTTATGTATTTTACGCAAAAGAACAAGCAAAGCCGGAATGGCCGCGAGCAAACTCGGAATACCTGAGCTCATACATAGCGCATATTTTGGTTGTCCCTTGCGGCACAAAGCCTGCTGGACCCCGTGCTCCGCTCCACGGTCCACTCGTTTTGGTTCGCTCAGGTATTCCGAGTTTGCTCGCGGCCATTCCGGCTTTGCTTGTTCTTTTGCGTAAAATACATAAGTAACCAAACGTAACCTAAATATATTTTTCACCTTCCTCCGGGTTTGCTTGTCGATTAGTCCGAGTTTGGCCGGGCAATGGTGTAGTACAAAAAATTATTTTGAATCCGTGTCCTAATACGACACCACAAAGACACTGCCAGAATATCATTTCAGGACGTGACTACAGAACGTCAGTGATGGAAATATGTCAATGCTATTACACTCCTGGACAGAATATTACGGCCACCGACATTTTTTGCTATACCTGTTTTTCTACTGGGAGTTGAGGCTTGCTGTTTAGATGTGTGCTGTATGCACTCTAGTGAAGCATAGTTACGATAAGAAGTTTCGAAGTTCGAGCTGCGAGGGGAGGCTCCCATACAAAAACCCATTTGTGGACCCGGACACAATATACGGCCATCCAGACACATACAAAAATTAATTCAAACGTCATGAAAAGATTGTGCTATTCGCCATTAGTAGTGCGTTGTGTTGCCCTGCTTGGAGATGACTTCGATGCAGCGTCTTGGCATCGAGTCCACGAGCTTGCGCAAGTAGGCGAGGTCAAGAGCCTCCCACGCCGCTAGATTCGCTGCTGTCAGTTCCGCGACGCTGTCGTACTGCTTGCCGTTATGATAGACGATCTGAGCCATCATGGCCCAGACGTTCTCAATTGGGTTCAAGTCCGGTGAGCGGGCAGGCCAATCGAGAACGCGGATGCCTTCCGCCTCAAAGAACGCAGTCGTGAGCTTGGAGCGGTGGATGGACGCGCTGTCTTGCTGGTAGATGTAGTCCACGCCATGATGGAGGAGCGCGAACGGGAGCATGTACTCCGACAATGTGTACACGTAGTGCTCGGACGCCTGCCGCCCTTGGAGAACTGCGAGCTTTGACTTACCGGCTGCGCTAAAGCTCCCCCAAATCATCACAGACCCCCCCCCCACCGTTCTACCGTCGCACAGTCTGCCTGGTAGGCCGCCGTATGTCGCACAGTAATGGCGCAGGCCATCTGGTCCATCGAGATTTAATTTCTTCTCGTCAGAGAAGACGATTATGGGCCACATGTCAGGCTGTACAATCATCCGTTTGGTCCAATCCAAACGAGCCAGCGTGTGCTGCTTGGTCAGGGGGAGGCTGTTGTTCATCTTGGCGTAATCCAGCCAGTCAACGCCAGCCAGAAGACGACGAATCGTCCGAGCCGTGCACGCGCACGAAAGCTCCTCCTTCAGACGCGTGCAGCTATAGTCTCCGGTGGAAGCCTTGCGCACGATGCGGCGTGTCTGCCGTTTGGTTAGCGACGGCTTCCGACCTGATGTACGACGCCGCGTCGAGCCAGTCCTCAGCGCTCTCTGCAGGCTGTCCCTTGAGCGCTTGGTCTTCTTGGCAATAGCTCGAATGCTGAAGCCGCCCTCGCTCAGTCCATGGATCCGTCCGCACTCCGCCTCGGTCGGCGATGGTCCTCTGCCCATCCGGTTGGGGAATGACAGCGAGAGCTCAAGGTGGTCGAGCAGGGAGCGACTGCAGCTCGCCAGTAGACTGGTGGTTCGAAGGGCATTGCTTAATGACACAATCTTTTCATGACGTTTGACTTAATTTTTGTATGTGTCTGGATGGCCGTATATTGTGTCCGGGTCCACAAATGGGTTTTTTGTATGGGAGCCTCCCCTCGCAGCTCGAACTTCGCAAACTTCTAATCGTAAATATGCTTCACTAGAGTGCATACAGCACATATCTAAAAAGCAAGCCTCAACTCCCAGTAGAAAAACAGGTATAGCACAAAATGTCGGTGGCCGTAATATTCTGTCCAGGAGTGTAGGCGGTTTAGTGTGTCTCTAAAACTAGTAGCTACTCAAGACTCTGAGAACTGGCTGGGGTGACAGTCTTGACCGGTGATGCATGCTGTGGTGCTCGTTACTGATGTCGTCGATGAGCCGGAGGTAGCGAGCCGCCTCCTCATTTGCCTTTCTAATGAGGGCAAGGAGCTTCAGATAAGGCACAGTCGCGAGGTAATGGCACAGTTGTACTTTTTCATAGCGTTGTTGGCGTGGTTGAGAAGCTCAACACAACCCGCACCATGTCTTCGGCGTTCCACGTAGTAGCTTCGAGCGCTTCTTCCACGTCTTGATAAAATACATTAAACAATATTCCAGTTCATTTTGGCGCCGGTCATGTCGATGAGGCTTCGAACGTAACGAACACCGTAAAATGTAGCCATAAAACGATTAAATGCCAGGTCAGTTTTTAAACGTTAGTATTGTTTTTGTTGTTGTTGTATAATTGCTATCGGGTATTTTCCGATATATTTTTGGATTGTTTATCCTGAATGGTTTTTGGATCGTTTATCATCATATTGGGCATATCTAAAAACTCAACGCCACTATAGTGTCTGTCCGTCCGTAGCAAACATTCTATTTGGGCCAATTTTGGCCGACGCACGCTCATTGGCTGCCGAGCGCAGTGCAGGTGGCCTCGATTGGCAAAAAACAATATCGAAGGCGGCCATCGAGTGAAAATCCAAAATGATTTATTGGTCAACAATGACATACATTGATTGGTTAGAATTACGAGCTATGTTTAGCGTGTCGCTCGCTCACTGTCAGCTTGGAGTCCTTCGCGGGCTCGGTGAGCCACACACGCATCGTGCCACCCCCTCTCGACTTGGATGACCGGGTGGGGGTACTTGCTCTGCACGAATGCTCGTGTTGCGCGGCATTCCTCGCTGGATGCCTTCACTGAAGGCGGCGACTGGGACGTGCGCGTCGGTCCGTGGCCTGCTCTAACTGTACAGATTCTGGCGCGTACTGACACCGCCGCCAACCCTCGCCATCTCTCCACTCAGCGCCAGACCGGCGGCAGCTGAGTGCTGCTGCGATTCACGCACTGATGGTCCATCAGTGATGGAGCCTGTGCCGCCGCCTCCAGCGCAATTAGCACGCCGCAAACACAAACGCAAGCGATGTCGCATGCAGCCGCGTCGCCGTAGTGAGGCCATAGTAGAAAGTAGATGGCTTCCAAAATATATTTGTCCTTGGCTAAAATGTGATATGTTACTTTTGGTTAAACGTACTTCTTAAGATTACTTTTTTCTTAGTATGGTGTGTGCCACATTAGCCACTTGGAAATCAGCCCCCCCCCTATTTTGAACGCAGACGCGCGCTCGGACCGCCACGGAAAAGATATGCTGCGTGCATGGATATTTTAAACCAACCTCCTACCCGATTGGTCAAATTTGCACTCGTCGTTGATTTGATGTATTTACTCTTACTTTAGACAAAAACGGACTCGGTGGACGAATTGCGCACCTTTTGGGGAATTGGTTGCGCAAAGCCGTCAATGGATATGTGTGCGAGTCTACGGACTCGTCCATTTATGAGCGTAGGTGCGTTGTGATGACTACGTCGCCAACATGGCAACACTATCATTGTAACCACCTTAATCGGCTCTTGTCAATAATGTCAAGTCCGGTAGTGATTTAAAAATAACTTGCCTGTTTGCTTTGTGATCCCATCATTATCAGATAACTCAACTTTACTGATTAAATCATAATATTATCGATTAGCCTGACAACTACAAAATTATTCGACCAACCTCACCATACAGCCTAGCTCGGACCTTCTCCGTCTGTACCGGCATGCACTTACCAATAAGCATCTCGATCTCATCCAGCATCGTTTGCGGCGAGTTGTCCACGATGTAACCAGAGATTCGTTTTATGGAGTAGAGCGTGTAAATTCCGCAGTCATATATATTCCGCTGCTGTAGCTCCATTGCAAATACATAACATGTGATATGAAACGAACTATCGCGGACTTCAGCTAAAAACAACATCAAACACATTCTGGGCTAGTGCTTGGCTTTAATAATATCAATATGATAACACTTAACCTGGTCAGATAGCGGCTGCTCCAACACCAGTAAACTCCAATGTGCTATCCCCGAAATTGGGATGAGAAGGATAAGATTTCCGATCAATCTTATCCACCAAGCCCTTTACAACAGAGGAGGATTTCTCTGATTATTCAACATGTTTAATTTGAGCGAAGCATACACAAACTGCTTTCCCCGCGCCAGATAACGAATCCATAATCGAATTCGTCAATGGCTGGCAAGCCTTTACTGAAAATGGATCTTCCCAGACAAGGGGGACTGTCGTCTGCTTTGAAAAACTCAAGTTCTCTTCGTTGGGATAGTTAAACTAAAATGTAACTGCCTGGTTCCGGTTGCGCTGATCATATTTGGTCTTGTTCGGAATTGATGCACCAAACTACGTCCAGTTTTGACGGGCTTCGTGATTTCACCAGTTGAAGATGTTCGTCATTACTTTCTAAGCATCACCGTCGCTTTCCTCCTTCAGTTGCACCTTCTTCATTTGCGTCTTGCTCACTTTCACCTTTTTTGCTTGTGTCTTACTCACATGCGGCTTGCTACTTTCACTTGTATTGCTTGTGTCTTGCTCACATGCGTCTTGCTTACTCGCATCTTGTTGAGACAGACCTTCACGTGGCTCGCCGAATGGTAGTTGTTAAGTGCCAGCGGAGGGGACAGTAAACGAATAGTAGGATTCCAAACCTTTTCAGCATTTCAATCATATGAATTCACGTTTTATACGACAGTAGCTTAGGATATCAGAAGTGCTGGTCTGCCCATCTTGGATGCTCGTAGTAATCCAGAACTGAGATTTGATATTCCTCAACCTGACGCTTTCTCCCGGTGTCTTTGACACCGATGCGATTGGCAGGTTTAAGATGAAATGTACCTTATTCAACGTGGAGTCTGAGAACTTGGTTCGCCAGCCACATAAGGTAGAAGCTTCTGTTGGTCCCACTCCTCGCGATGATCACGACACGTCTCCAGCTCCTTGATGATCACGTCTTCAGAGACGTCCTTGCGACGGCTTTTACCCGAGTCGCACATGTGGTTCGCGTCTGCTTTCCGAGGTGGGGGGTGATCACAAATTCCTCCTCGTTTAACCCGGTCGTTGAATGGTGTAACCTGGTCGTAATAATGGGTAATTCTTCGTATTATTGCGTAACCCGTTGTAAAATACTTAGTAACCAGTCGCACTACTGGAAAACAATTTGTACTATGTGATAACGGATGTCGTACTATTAAGTACAATAAAAAGTCATGAATTGGCTATGACCTTTTGTCTTTAATCCACATACATCAGTCAATAGTAGCGTGATACTGGAAGATATCATTCGAAATGTAATGTCCTCGATCCTAAAGCTTTCATGCTTTTGGTTGACCGAATGACTTAGTCTGTTGGTTTTTCAACAGAAAATTTTTAACTTTGAAAGACAACGTCCTGCCACTTTGAGAAGCCACTACATAGAGTGGGCAGTAGTGCCCACGAACGCTCAGGACGGCCATTCAGTCCAAGCAGGGAGACTACGGCACGCGAAATATAGCGAGAGATGTCTACGCGTGTGGAACGTTTTTGCGCTGATCAAGAAGGAGCCAGTCGACGATGGGGGAGCTGTTATTCACTGACTTGACGTGACTTTGTGAGTGGCTTTATGAGGTTATTTACAGCGTTATTTTCATGCTATTAAATATCTTTGAACGCTGAATTCGCTGAAAACTCGCTGCAGTCGAAGCTGCGCGGCATCTAGAACAGCACAAGGAGTAGTAGCGGATTTGTAAGCTGATAAATATTCCATTGCGCGCTCAAGAATCTGAGTCTGCTTTAGTATGAAAAGCTTGTTCTGGACGATCCGTGTTCAGCGCGCAGAATTGGGGCGCTCATTTGGCGTAATCGTGTACTTCCTCAGTTCTAAGATATCCCAGCAAACAAGAAACAACAAGATGGTTTCCTGTGTTGATGCAAATGTTTTTTTTTATGAAGTGGAATTAACTGTGTTAGCCAATCAATATCGTAGCAGCAAAAATGCTGCAACGTGATTGGTGATAACAACTATTTGTTGACGGTAGCACAGAGACCGGATTGCAAGGAAGAGGAATTCCATCAGCTGTCACATGGGTAAACAAGCCCCGCATTTCTAAAAAATTAAAATTTCAAAATTAGTATACGTATACACAATGTATACTGATAGATGTGTGCCAAGTTTTTTTATTTTTAAACCACTCATTCCGACAGATCCCACCTCAGGCCATGGCCACATCCACGGGCAGCGAGTACGACGTGGAGACCCACGCCAGTTCCTTCACCTACGCTACGGTGGTGCAAGCGTGCAGCACGCAATTAAGGTGGGCCTGCTGGCGGCCTCTGCTTCATGTCGGCAGTGCGGGGCTGACATGAAGAGGACAGGACGTCGATGGCGCTGCAACCGCTGTCGGACGGAGCGGACAGTGCGCGCGTCGAGCTTCTTCGCTCGCTCAAACGCGCCACTGTCCAAGCTCATCCTGATCCTGCTCTTCTGGGCGACCCGCGCTCACGTGACCGAGGCCGCCCAGCATGTGGAGATAGGTCGCAAGACAGCGGGGCAATGGTACCAATACGCCCGCGACATCTGCACCGCCGAGATGCTGCGGTGTGACATGAAGGTAAGAGCAGGTTATTGTTTTATTTAATCTAACTTAAATTAAATTCTACTTTAATTTAACTAAACTTAAATTAATTTTTAATTTAATTTTAATGAAACGTTGTAGGTGGGCGGGGAGGATCATGTGGTGGAAATAGATGAAACGAGTCTTTAAAAAGAGCAAGTACAACCGAGGCACGCAACATCCCGACTATTGGGTTTTCGGCGGCGTAGACCGTACTACGAAGAAGTGGTTCGCCACTGTTGTGTTTGATGCTCGTACGAAGCCTACATTGTCTCTGTGCATTAAAAAGCACATTAAAGAAGGGTAAGCTCTGTAATTATTGGTGAAAGTTGATAATTTCACTAGCTTTTATTTTTTAGTACTACAATTATGTCGGACATGATAAAATCGTACGTGACGGAGGTGCAGCACGGAGCCCGAAAGGGTATGCTGCACACCTTAGAGAACAACCCGGCTCTGGCCGAGTTGCACAACAAGCACCAGTGGGTTAACCACAGCAAAAACTTTATCGACCCCTTGACCGGCACGCACACGAGCCGGATTGAAGGCATCTGGGAAGTCAAAATTAAGGCCTGGATCAAGAGCGAACGTGGCATGAAGAAAACTGTGGTTCCTAGCTACCTCGATGAGTGTCTATGGAGGTCTTGGTATTTCAAAAGCGGTAAGAAACTCGCTAGCGAGTACTTTAATGGGCTAGTGCAGGGTATTAAACAGCAGTACCAATATGTAGGGTTCATATGTGTACGTGGGTTCTTTCGGATTTTTTGAAATTTTAAATGTTTAGAAATGCGGGGATTGTTTACCCATGTACCCATCCATATTGAACGCAAATTTAAACACGTTACGAAACTGATTGCCTTACGTATTCATTTGCTGTGTGCATTTGCATCTCTTTAATCCTCTTGTGTTCTTTACGGTAGCACAAAAAACCTGAAATTCGCTGTCGTGTGGCAGATAATAGAGCGCATAGCTAGTTAGATTGCAACCAGCCAAATATTAGATCATAATCAAGTTGCATGTTGGACTTAGCATACCATGGTATCGCCCATGGGCAAATGAGGCTTCTGTGAAGGAACAGTCAATACGGGGGTTACTACTGCTTTTCCCGTGATTATGAATCTTTTCAGGTCAACACAATATCAAGTCAAATCTACTCATCTCGTGTATCTCGTGCATCTCGGACAATTCATCGACAGCGATCAAAAAGCTTGACTAAGCTGTGTAAGAGCATCTTCACTTGCATCTTCTTCCCCACCTAAATCAGATAAAGAGGAGGAAAGACGCCGTCGCTTTTTAGCTCTGTACTTCTCCTGAGCCGCCTTTGTTTGATCTTAAAGCCAAGATCAATAAGCTTCTGTTGAGACCGTCTGTACCAGTCTCTATTGTCACGCCGGAGAGGACAGTGAGCGACATGTACGTTGGTCAGTCCACACATAGTCGAAATACGTCGTCGTATAGCTCCCGAGCTAGTCGGTATTTGTCGGCCGTTATTAGCCAAAGTACGTTGAGACGCCCAAAGTAATTCTCAACGATCACGCGATCGTGTGAGATCTTGTCGTTGTTACTCTGGTCTGCACGACTGAGATTGGTGCCTTTCTTCGGTATGATGGAACGAAGATAGTCAGCTGCCCCTTGGTATCCTTTGTCGGCTAGAATAGCCCATTCATTTGGATGGACATCCAGCAGAGTTCGCGAACAGTGATCCACAGCTGGTTGAACTCGCGTAGAGAGAAATTGGTCATGTCTTTGACTGCTACAGGACCACCAAGGTCCTTAAATGGGTCCATTATTGGAGTGTCGGTGTCTTTGGTCATGTCTTTGACTGCTACAGGACCACCAAGGTCCTTAAATGGGTCCATTATTGGAGTGTCGGTGTCTTTGTTATCAACCTCATGTAGAGGTGCGTTGGGGTATTAGTTGAGGTCTTGCTCCCGCTCAATACGACGTTCTTGTAGCTCTAGCTTCGACTCGCTCACGAGCCGATTGGCGGTTTCCGGATGCCCTACTCGGCATTTTGACTTGGTCTTGTATGTAGACCCGAGAGACCAAGAAAATCAGTGAATGAATAAAACAATCGTTGAAATCTCTAGCGCTCGGGGGAGATGAGCCACATCGCAACTGGACTCCCGAAATAGATTATCCTTATCACGTTGATCAAGGGTTTTTCCGTTAGATCAAGTACCTCGACATCTGTCTGGATTTCCGGCGGGTTCATTAATAGACCCCCCCTCCCCCCCGTGTTAACCCGTTTTGTCAATTTTCAGTCAACTCAGCATGAGGTCTAATGTATATGGGTTTAGGAAAAACACGAAACTGCTTGCTAACCTTCGTTTGAAATGTCTGACCTCTGTAGTAATAGTACTCCTCATAGTACTACTACTTTTGTAGTACTGCTAATACTATCTACCGGTACATGTACTCTTGTTTCTTGACTACTACTATGAACATCACACACGTGGTCCACATATTAAGGTGCTGGAAGCATTTGCCGACCAACCAAACGTCATTTACACTGGTCGCAATGGCTCCAACTGCAGGTGCGTCTATGCTCCTCCTTGTACAATGCAACATAATGATTAACTTCTTCATCTCCGTCCTGTCGTCAGGCACTCGTCTCCGCTTTAAGAACTCCGGGCCAAAGAAGGCGCAGCAAACCAAGAAGGTTCCGTCCCTCAAGAATCGCATTCGAGGGTTAGAACGTTTCCTGACTCGCGGGGTACGTTGCCTGCAGCTTTAAAACATTGAGTTCTACATAATAAATTGTATGGTTTCTAATACTTTAAACTGGTGTAGGGATTGGCTGATGCTGTACGGAGAGCTAAGAAGGCGGAGCTTCAGCAGCTAAAAGAAGAGGTGAGTTTCGGTACCCATACTATCATATTATTGTTTTCTCATTATTCTGTTTGTTTATTATTGTTTCTACCAGCATGAGCAGAAGGGGAAATCTGTAGAGGATAAGAAGAATGCTGAGAAGTACAAGAGAGTGAGTAGCTGCAATGTCCATAGTTTATTGCAGCTTTTCCAACAATAACATTGTGATTATATTGTAGCCACGGTTTTTCGAGCGGGTGAAGGTGATGCGGAAACTACGTCAATCGAAAACTCACATTGAGCAGGTGATGAAGTTTGTAGAGTGGGTTGACTGTAGCACAAGTTGTTGACAGTGTGTTATATTATCGCAGTCAACGGATAAAACTGAGCGTATTAAGGTGATGCGGAAACTACGTCAATCGAAAACTCACATTGAGCAGGTGATGAAGTTTGTAGAGTTGGTTGAATGTAGCACAAGTTGTTGACAGTGTGTTATATTATCGCAGTCAACGGATAAAACTGAGCGTATCGAGCATGAAAAGCAGTTCCAGACGTACCGTGAAGACATGATGTACATCTACTACTACCCCAAGAATGAGCCTTATCTTTCACTGTTCCCGTCGACACCTCACTCGGAGGATCAACAGAAGAATCAGAAGGAGCTGCGTGCTGCAGCGATCGCTCGGTTTGAGGAAGAGCAACCTACTCAAGAGTTCCACCACTTCTGTTTCAATTCCAAGGATTCTGCATCTGCGAGTGAAGCGAGGCCAGCGGTGGAGCTTCTGCTTAAGAAACCCAGTAAGGAAATGGTAAAGAAGCAGAAGAAAGCTCGCAGTAAACGTGATAGATCGGGTGAAAAGATCAAGAACACTCCCGCTCTAGTCGACCAGGAAGATGACGAGGTGCCGGATGCGGCCAAGTCGGCGAGTGAGAAGGAAGAGGAGCAAGAGGAGGAACAGGAGGATGACGATTTCTTTCTGTAATTGTCGGTATAGATCAGATCAAGCACTCGAATAACGCAGTCAAGTTCACAGATAACCCTGTATGCAGATACCGGTAACTTGTTTTTCGAGCTCTGATCTTGCACTTTATTACTAATATTGTTCACGCTGACGAGCTCGTAAGGAAGAGAAAATGGAGACGTAGGTACTTGGCCACGCTGTTGAAAAAAAGGAGGAAGGATATCTTGAAAACTCAGCTAGATCAGGATAGATGGAGCACCCGGAGTTCCCACACTTTGCTGTTCTGTGTCAGTAATCATGTCTGCTTCAGCTTGAGATGCAGCAGCCAATGCATTCATGTTTGTGAAGCTGAAAGATTTGAACGCATCGGAGAGCTTGGAATCTTCCGGACTACCGTACATCCCACTCGGGAATCGAAAATGACTATTATTGTCATCCGTCTGGAATTCGTCCCCCATGTTTTCATCTTGAGTAGCAGTAGTGGCCATAGTATCAAGTCCAGTTAACGCTCCTGTAGTCCCCCACGACATATCGACATCTTCTGTACCTAGAGAAGTATTTGCGTTATTGTCACCAGTCTCACAGTCATCGTCTTTCGGGTCCGATGTACTTTGTTCTTGATCTTCACTCTCAGGGTCGGACTCGATGTTGTTCTGGCTACTACTGGGAGAACGGGAATCAACATCAAATTCCTCGTCATCAATGAAGATATCTGTGAGATTCCGGTTGTTGAAATAGCTCGTGTCGTTTGGACCTTCCAACGTCGGTACAAATGGAGGCACTGATTCCAAGATTGTATCCCAATTAATACCATAAAAGAATGGATGCTGTTGAATCCCTTCCCAGCCCATGCGGGTTTCCGGATTCGGGTCGAGCATTTTGTCTATCAAGTCCACTGCCTCCCGTGACAAGCACTTATCGCCATCGGGCCACAGGATTTGCCGCTCGAGTATATTCTCAAAGATGGATTCCACAGTGTCATCATTAAAAGGTGGGAAACCAACGAGCATTTCGTACAGAATGATTCCAAGTGCCCAGTAGTCCACAGGTGGGCCATGAGGGGCCCCTCGTATGATTTCTGGTGCCAAGTAGTCTGGAGTACCACAACGTCCATACGTTTGATATGCCGATTTGTTTTTAAAGATCCGTTTCACTGAGGAGCCGTGACGTGTGCGGCTCTGTGGTTGAGCAGCCGGTGCGTCTGTCAAAAGGGTGCCAGGTAAGATATCTGAGGCCTGGGCCATGGATTCGTCGTCTGGTTCCGAATCTGTGTCACTTATTGCCACGGCTTCTTCTGATAAACCAAAGTCGGTCAGCTAGAACGTAGAAATATAATCCCAAACAACAATTAGTCTACATGGATATGACAGAGCTATCGGCTACTGATCGTACCTTAATGTGGCCAGTTGAAGAGAGTAGAATGTTGTCCGGCTTCAAGTCTCTGCATACCAAAAAAAACGCACGTGTTTCATGAGTCAGGAGAGAAACAGACCAATTCACCGAAATCGCCCGTACCTGTGGACACAGCCCTTGGTGTGCAGATGGTTGAGCGCGATTGCAATCTCAGCAATGTATACACAAGCTACCTGATCAGCATAAGTGTGGACACAGCCCTTGGTGTGCAGATGGTTGAGCGCGATTGCAATCTCAGCAATGTATACACATGCTACCTGATCAGCGTAAATCGTACCTACTTAGTTAGCATCAATAACCCTATTTTCAGCAGGATGCACACAGCTCACCTGCTCTTCTAGCTGTACAATACACTCCAACAAGGACATGAAATCGCCTCCAGGGAGATATTCCATGACGAGAAAAAGGTTGCGCCTAATTTTGTCAACAAAAAGAATGTCAGGGGTGAGCAATTGAATATCCAACGCATCATGTACAATACACTCCAACAAGGACATGAAATCGCCTCCAGGGAGATATTCCATGACGAGAAAAAGATTGCGCCTAATTTTGTCAACAAAAAGAATATCAGAGGTGAGCAATTGAAATGTCCAGCGCATCATATGTACAGCTTACTTGGTTTGGAACGTCCAGAATAATTTCACGACAAATGGACTCACGACGCTAGCCAGAATATTCTTCTCGGTTTCAATCTGTTGAATCTGTTGGTGGCAGTAAAACGCTTAATAGACAGCACTGATAGCAAGCATCCTAGGCCATATCTGTACCTGCTTTTTACGCAACAAGTGCTCTTTTGCAAGCACCTTGATCGCATACTGGTCGCCTGTCGTCTTCTTCAACGCAAGATACACTTTTCCAAAAGCACCTTTCGAAATAGGTTTCACAATTTGGAAATCACGAATCGAGACACGATAGGACGCTGCAGGTTTTAAACTCCCACGACGAGCAGATCGAAAGCCATCGCAGTTTTCCATATCTTCCAACGATTTGGTCCGCTTCAAGGGCGTTCGCACCACCTCCACGGGGGCTTGCTGGAACATCACTTTATGAGACGCACGCATCTTGCTCATCTTGGCGTGGATCAAGTTGCGCAACTTGGTACAATATTTGTTCCCACGCTCGACCGCAAAATTGGCTGTCTCGACCTCTTGTTGCCGTATCCGATCAATAATTTTCACGAGTCGTGCACAGAGTGCAAATGCGTCCACACTCGTCACGTCACAAGTGGACGCTTGGATGGCTACAACCCGCAGAGCGTTGTACACATGCATCTCCTCTGGGTCAAACAGGTCTATCAAGGCTTGCGCTTTTAATGTGGCGTTGATAGAGGTGGTGAGTTTCACGAGCGAATTGTTGATCACGTCCGCCTCCAGTTCGACTCGCTTCGAGAGTACACAATAGTAAGTATGTTCGTCCAGACTATTGGCGTCCACTTTCGTCTCGCAGAGTTTGCACACAATCGCACATCTGGTGGCGCGTCGGAACGTGAGCGTCAGGGGTCGTTTACTGAACTGTAAATTGTCTAACACGTCTTCTGGAGACATATCACTCACGTCCTTCCCATTCACAGCGTCTACCATCAGTCCTCTTGTAATAGTCACTCCTGAAGGGATCTGTAGGACCGCTGTCGTCCACGTCTCAAGGTGGACACTTTTGATGACAATTTTGTTCTTAGTGGCATCAAACACGAACTCGAGACCCAAAAAGCCGTCTCCGAACGTTGCGTCGAACGTCTCAGCACGCGGAATGTCTTCAAACAAGTCACAACCGTCCTCAATCAACACTGCAGCTTCATCGGAATCGTCTTCTTCTTCCTCAGCCCCATCACTGGACGCGAAACGACGCCACTTGGCCTGATTCTTCTCCCAGCGGGTTAGCACGTCCTCCAGCACATCGGGTGTGTCCAGCAACCCACTGCGACTCATAACAGCGCCTCCGACGCTAAAAGGAGGTACATTGAGTGTGTATTGACGCTGCAACTTTTGCGGTTGGATCTCAAGCCGCAATTCTTCGTGTAGTCGCTCCATGTCGCTGCTGCTGGTGCTGCTGGCGCTTGTGCGGCGTCCGCTGTGGTCGGACGGGAGCTCCAGCTCCGCCACGCGAGCCAAAGCGAGCTGCTGCGGCCGCTCGGCCATGTTTGTACTTTGTGTCTGCAAAAGACTGAGTGAGGCGGCGGCGGTGAAACGTACTGTGAGGAGGGGCGCCTTTTCTTGCGAATGATTTCTAGGTCAAGTTTTGCCCTTGCGGGATCTCTAAGGGGTTTTCTTAGGATGGATTTCGTAGAAAGTATTCCAAGAACGAGGCGCCTTTCCTCGTTTAAAGTCTGAGTATGAAGGTCTTTGGAGTGTCGAGTTGTGGCGGGGTTGGAATTTGTCAACTATGGGTTGAGACAGATACAAGCGCATACTGAAGAACTATATCGCCAGGTTGCAAGTCAAACGAAAGTGGAAAATGCTTTTGGTCTTGAGGTCCAAAATATTCCGTTGGTATTATATTACAGGTACATTATTTTCCATGCAGTTGGTCATGTGGGCTGCGTCATTTGCATGATGATCAGCTTTAAAAAGTCACAATAATTCTCGTATAGGACGCGAATTGTCGTCAACATTAGGCGTTTCACTGACCTAGTATTACAAAGTTTGTTAAGACTCTGGATGCTAATTCTCAAACCATTCTACAGTGTTCTGCAGGTCCATTGTGGTTGGTTGCCTTTGAGATATCGAGTATCGCTCAAATGTTTCTACAAGAGAAAGCCTTTCAGGATGATACTACGATCGTGTTGATGAGTCAGCCAAAATTTCGCCTTGTGTTAGCAAAAGCCACTCCACCGCATCAGGAAAACCCGTTGCGACGTGAGACGGTGGCGGATCTACGAACAGCACATTAGCAACCAGCAAACTGTAAGCAAAGACAGTAAAGCCCTTACCGATCTTTCTGTCGTCGCCGTCCCTATACTTGCCCGTTTGTACCAGCACACTACGCATCCCCAGCATCATGGCGCCCTGTACGTCTTGGTGGACATCGTCACCGATCATGACAGCTTCTGTAGGCGCAATGTTCCTAGAAATCATACACCAATGTGATAGCACGTCAGCAGCATTACCACATGCAAAACAGAATGTGCGCCAGCTTACAAGTCCGTCAACGCCTGGCCGTAAAACATCGGGGAGGGCTTTCTGTAAGCAAAAAAGACAGACTCTGTCAAACGACACTTAGCGTTGGGTGAAGAACGCGCGTTTCCGTTGGACCTACCCGATGACCGTGGCCTGGACGCCTGCGGAGAATTCGAGTGCCTTTACGAAAGCCCCAGGTCCAATATTGAGTCCGTCCTTCCTAGCAAAGTATCGGGCCTCATGCAGTGCAATGAGCGAGCCTCCCTCCAGTAGCACGCGGAATGCCTCGTTAAGCTACATGAAGTTTTGGTGCACTTAGTATTAGCGGTTTGAAAACGTTGTATGATCAACCTCCATCGCACCTTGTTGTAGTGGAAATGCTCAGGTGCTAGCCCGATTACCACCGCGTTCGGGTTGGTGCAGTCGAGACCGTCGAACTCCTCCAAAAGCGACGGGTCAACGAGTAATAACGGACGCAGATGGCGCTGCTCCAGTAAATTGCGTGCGATGCCTCCTGACGTCAAGACCTGATCTAACCTGATACTTTCGAGTCCAATGCCGTGGAGATGCTGGATCTGGACAATATGAGGGCATTAGCACCATCCTCCAGCCGTTCGCCAATGAATCAACGCACGAGTTCCCTTCTGGACTTGGTCGTCGTGTTGGTCACTGGTGTAGAAAGTCTAATCAGTAGGAACAACAAGTAGAAAACGCCTAAAAGGTCGAAGTCTCACGCACCGAAGCGCACGCCAATATCGTCGTGACGCAAAAGCTTCGTCAACGCCGCAGCGCAACCTGGCAGTACAACGTCCTCTACGTGCAGCGTCCCTGATCCAGATAGAAACTGTTAGTACAGTATGTACCTAGTGTTCGTGGTAGGAGTGACAAGCTCGCACCGCTTAGATCGATGAGGACGCCTCGGATACTCGACATCTTGAGTGGGATCTGAAGATTCTGATCTTGAATTGTAGCTTGTTGTAGCTTGATTTGCAGGTTGAAGTGGGCCTAATAGCCAATGAGCATGCAGCTCCTATTTGTTCTACTTGGGCATACATACATACAGTATGCCCAGTAAATCTACATGATAGAGCTCTAAGCTACAGTCCCGGTATTGTCCATTTTCTGAGTTTTTCAGATCATCAGAATTTATCAGGTATAAAGTTGCTTTAGTGCTAGGGCTTGGTGGTTGTGGTAAGACCATTCACTTATTGGCTGCCGTTCTGTACAAAGACATGATCGCCAAAGCGACTCGAAAAATATAGCACTCCAAGCTTTTCTTCGGGCCCAAGTCTCCCACTGTGTACTCTACTGGGCCATCTCATCATCTAGCGTATTGCCATCCTGCTGCGTAGACTCTAAATCGCGACGTGAATTAAACAAATTGGTACGTGTTCAAACTCCGCCATTCTCATAACGCACCGACCGTTTTAGCTCTAAACCGTTGCGTATACACTACTGATTGTTCATCTGGTGCCATTTTCAGACTTGAGGTTTTTACACAGTAGGAAAAGTAATGCCTGCCTCTAAGAAGCGCATTCAGAACCGAGGTGCACTTGATGTGGGTACGCAGCAGGTACCAGCGTCACTTAAAGACTGGGTGCACATTTGGCACGGTGTTAAAGTGAACAACGGGTCGGAAGACACGTCCATTTTCCACTCCGGCTCCCGTATTGAGGAAATGCCATTTTGGAAACAATTCATTCGCCTGCCGTCCAACTCGCTCTTCCCTCGCGTTTTCACGAGCTCCAACCCTAGAAAACCATACAAAGATTTCCTCTACGTGCTGTTGAACATGCGCTGGCCGATGCTGCTCATGGTGCTACTGAGTGTCTTCCTAATCAACATTTTCCTGTTCGCGGCGATCACTTGTGTACTGTGTGGAGAACCGACCAACTTCTTCGAGGCCTTTGACTTGAGTTATCAGACCTTCACGACCATCGGATTTGGTGTCGTGTACCCCACACACACTTGTGGGAACGTCACGATGTCCGTGGAGTCTTTCGCTTCGATGATGATTGTCTCGGCGATCACTGGTCTCGTCTTCGCCAAGTTTGCTAAACCGCAAGCCAAAGTGGCGTTTAGTAAGATCTGCGTCGTGCAGCCGTACGGTAAAAAGTACCTGGCCCTTGTGGTACGAGTTGCCAATGCTACACAGTCCCGTGATGTCACTCACGATGTCATCATGGAAGCTGTATTTAAAGTGAATTTACTGCGTGTCGAGCGCAAAACGAGGCATATTCGAGCTCACGACCATGAAATCTCTGAGAAACGACGGCATTCGTATGCTGCAAGTGCGAATTACGAGATAAACGCGGCGGAAAATGCAGTGGAGAATCCCGCTTGCTCGCCTAAAAAAGTGCTGTCGTCGTACAATCTCAAGCTACTGCAGAACAATTTCATCACCTTCCGCATGGGTGTAGCGGTCGTTCATGTTATTGACGAGAGCAGTCCGTTGTATGGAATGTCCGAGAACGATATTGCGCAGTCGGATATGCTCGTAGAGGTCGCGATGTCGGGCGTGGATTCCACGCTGCAAGACACGGTTTCGGAGCGATACATCTATACGGCAGCCAATTTAAAGTGGGGGTATCGTTTTGCTGAGTTGCTGGAGTTTAATGAGCGAAACGCTGAAGTGATCATGAATTTTGCCAAACTTAGTATGGTGGAAGCTGTTCCAATCGACGATGCACGCTATCTCAAGCCAATTTACTCTACTGGCAAGCCTGACAGTCACGAGAGTGCAACTAATGGGTACTCACATAGTGTCGCTGACCGCCGCTCGCATCGGAAATCAAGGGTTCCTCATCATCAGGAAGAGAATCATCCGTATCATGATGAGGCAATTCATGAAGTTCCAGCAGAATACTCGGAGACTTTCATGTTAAGTTCACGATCAGGATCGTGGGACGCACAGTCAACGATAGATTCACCCGCGCAACCACATCCTCCAGTGGAGTTTTCCAAGAAAAAGGGACCGAAAAAGTTTGCTATGGGGCTTGAACCTCTATTTGAGCCATTGCTGCAGCAGCCATTTGGAACGCAGCGTGTACCCAAAGGTCCGTCTGTTGAGACTAAAGCAGTTAAGAGAGGAGGGCTGCGTGTCTTCAGACCAGAAGACGAGCAAGGAAATGTGAGCGTTGGTCGTCGCAGACATAGTGTGCAGATGGCTACAAATGAAGACTTTAACGGTCGAAGCCGTGGTACTAGCAGAGCTGCACGTAGCAGCGGTGGTGGTCGTGACTCGTTTGAAAAACCAAATCATGTACGAGCAAAGAACCTTCAGCGAGAGATGACAGGCTCAGCGTTGTTTGAAGACGATACAAGTACAATATCACAAGAAGAAGGACACGAAGAGGACGGTTTAGACAGCATTGACAGTGATGGAAGTGACGGAGAAATGTGTGTCGATGATGACCAGAATGATACTCATCAGCAATTACAAGGCCAAACGACTATGTCCGCTGTATCCGCAGAGGTTGAGGATACCCCTCGCTTCTTGCGGATTCTTCCTGTCCATATCCCCAAGTCGTTCAGTTTCATGCGGTTTTACCAGAGTGCTCTTCACGTGGGATGGCCGAAAATCATTCTTGTGTTTGTCCTCTGGTTTCTAGGACTGAATTTTGCTTTTGGGCTGCTTTACTGGTTTGACATGAGTCACATCGTCTCGAATCCGGATTTGGATGTCTCGGACTACGAGTTGGCTTACTACATGAGTGTCCATACACTTGCGACGATCGGCTATGGCTCCATTGCTCCTAAGCCGGACGCTGGCTACTTGAATGTGGTCGTGTTTATCGAGTCCATGGTCGGTATAATTGCTGTAACGATAATCACAGGCATCGCCTGGTCCAAGTTCGCTCGACCCCGAGCACACATTCACTTTTCGTCCAAGATGACTGTAGCAACCATCTACGGCCACCGTTGCCTTGTTTTCCGAGCTGCCAATACAAGACACTCAGGTGAAGTACACGAGAACTTTTTCCGCATTGGTGTGATCCTCACAAACCGACGCACGGGACTTCGCCAAACGTACGACGTGCCGCTAGTGACTGCCGAGTGGCCGTCGATTAAGCTGCCAGCGACTTTGATCCACGTTATCAACGAGAACTCGCCGTTCTACAAGTTCCACTCAACGGAGGATTTATCCCAGTCACGTGTCGCTGTCATCGCGTTGCTCACAGGTCTCGATACGACGTTCCAGGAGAATGTGTACGCGCGCAAAATGTACTTTTGGGACGACTTTGCGTACGACATGCGCTTTGCTGACTTTGCTGTCATTGAGCGAGACCGAGTGATCGTAGACTACGAGCGCTTTGACCAACTCATCCCAGAAGATCGAGACGAGGAGGTTCTGACGACACCAGTGTTCTCTATGAGGTCAACAATAGCCGACTTAGTGTAATTGACAGATAAACTAACTGGCTGAGTGCCAAGAATCAAATGTAAGAACGTGAAAGTACTTTATTGAAAGTCTTCAATGCTAAAAGGAGATCACAAATGCTGGAATCCACTGCACTGCCTACTTCCGACTGCTATAACGAAGAATGTACAGCAACTTACCAGCGGCGACCACCGCCACCACCGTAGCCACCACGGCCACGACCACCACCGCCACCGCCGCGACCCACGAGGTCACGCAGTTCCCGGGGCACTTCCTGTCCAGCTTCCTCCATGATCTTCACCAGAGGTCCAGCCAATCGGCCGTTGTTTCCGGGTGTGAAGAACGAGATAGACGTGCCCTTCTGACCAGCACGTGCAGTACGGCCGATACGGTGGATGTAATCCTCAATGTTCTTGGGCATGTCGAAGTTGACAACGAAACGAATGTCCTTGATGTCGAGACCACGAGAAGCCACATCCGTAGCAACCAAGATCTGGGTCTTGCCCTCCTTAAACTCACGCAGCACGTAGTCGCGCTCCTCCTGCGACTTGTTACCGTGAATGGCCTTGCATACGTAGCGGGAGTCCCGCAGGTTGCGGCTCAGCTCGTCAGCACCGCGCTTAGTCTCGCAGAAAATAATGATACGACCTCCCTCGTAGACGTCACGTAGGTGGTCCTGCAGCGAAGTGTACTTCTGGTGGTCATCCATGACCTCAACGATCTGCTTAATCTTCTTGTTAGCAGTCAGCTCGAGTGAGCCCACAGTCACCTGAATGAAGTCCGTAAGGAAATCATTCGCAAGCGAAACAATCTCCTTCGGCCACGTCGCTGACCACATGAGCGTTTGACGGTCAGGACGAATTTGGCTCACAATCTTGCGAAGCTGAGGCTCGAAACCCATATCCAGCATGCGATCAGCCTCGTCGAGTACCAGGTAGGTCACACGACGCAGGTTCGTCTTGCCCATACTCAGCATGTCGATCATACGACCGGGTGTGCAAATACAGATTTCCACACCACGACGGAGATCCGCAATCTGGCCACCCTTAGGGACACCACCGTACACACAGGTGTTCTTAATCTTGGAGCTGGCGCCAAACTTGTTACATTCCGCCTGAATCTGCACAGCGAGTTCACGTGTCGGGGCGATGATCAGCACAATCGGTCCGTCACCAGGTTGGAGATACGGCTATAAGGAAAAATAAACAACCACAATATGTTAGTCACTGTAAAGCGTCTGAGCACAGTATGTTGCCAAGAAAGCAAACACAAGCGAGCGCCGAGGGATTTGAGGTGTTCGCGTGCTGCTCTTTCTTCTGGCTACCGCCGACAACGCACCAATGCATGTTTCGCACCGATAAATCGCTCGGTACAGAAGAAGAAAGCAGCAACATCCGCTAGCTGACGTGTGTCGGACGTGCCGGGAATCTGCAACAGTTGACAGTAGAAACTCTATCCACTAAGCGTGCAACACACTTTTGGAGTATAGAGTTTCCACTTGACCGGCACTCCAACCCAGCAAACCGCGTAACAGATCAACTAAGCCGGTGAAAACAAGCGAATGCGCTTGCTGAGAGATCATATAGAAGCTCTCCACAGGCGAACATCCACATGAATCGACCACGCTCCGGAGACCATTAGTCAAACCCAACGCCTCACGCGTGTAGACTCGCTCAGCACATTAATCGAATGCGTGAACGACCGTTGTGTGCTTGACACAACTTTGCTAACCCGTCCTTCAACGCATAAGCGCCGAGGAGGATAACAACCAACAAAAGTCTCTGCAAAGAGCCTGCTTCAAAATACGAACCTGTGCGTTAATGTGCACGATCGCGGGCAGCAAGAAAGCCAGTGTCTTGCCGGATCCCGTCGCCGAAATGCCGACCATATCACGCCCAGAGAGCGCCATGGGCCATCCCTGGCACTGAATTGCTGTGGGCTTGTCGAAGCCAAGACGCACCACCTCTTCCAGAACATATTCGGGGAACGACGCCTCTTCAAAAGACATCACACACTTGGGTACGCCCTTACCAGCCACGAGAATCTGGTTCTCGCGTTTCCACTTGTCGTAATCGTCCTCCGAGCGCTTTGTTACGTCCGGGTGCTCATAGTAGAAGTTCTTCTCAAATACGGGCAGTGTTGACAGGTCCCACTGGATGTGCGTGTCCAGGTTGGAGCCCAAGTCGCCGCCTCCACCGCCGCCACCTCCACGGCCGCCACCACCGTAGCCACCACCACCT
>JAIKVB010000341.1:0-29315 GCA_024679045.1 Phytophthora brassicae | reverse complement strand
ACAGTAGTAATATTAATATATTATATTTATATTTTCTTTTTAATTTACATACCTCGCACTTAACAGCATCTCCCCAGTACTCTTTAAAATTGACTCCTTTCAAGCCACAGATTACTTTGTAGCTCTTTTCCTCATGGTGCTCTCTTCGGTCGCGCGCGTATCGACGCGCACGGTACGCTGCTCGAACTCTCTATATGCGCGTTCTCTGTCCACCGCTTCCCCATACGACCCTCAGGTTCCGCACTACGATGTGGTAGTCGTAGGTGGTGGTATTGTGGGTTCGGCGCTGGCATGTCAGCTCAAGAGCCACCCAGTGTTCAAGGGCAAGAATGTGGCAGTTATCGAGACCGCAGAACCTCCTGTGGCAGCCTCGGTTGAAGAGGATTCGCCCGACCTTCGCGTGTTTACCATCACTCCCGCCAGTAAGAAGGTATTACAGAGTGGTGGTGCCTGGGACCTCGTGGCAGACGCCCATAAGGCCGATTTTAAGGACATGCAGGCGTGGGACGCCATGGGCGACGGCTTCATCCGCTTTGACGCCAAGAAGATTGGCAAAGACGTTCTGGGACACGTGCTGGAGCACCGTGTGCTTGTGCGTGCGCTGCACGACCGCATGAACGTCTTGGCGGCCGACGAGACCGACAGCGCGCCGCTCAAGCTCTACTGCCCCGCTAAAGTCAAGCATTTCCAGCGGCCTACGATCATTTCGGGTGTATCGGAAATTGGACTTGAGGACGGCACGCGCATGAAGGCGGACGTGGTCGTGGCAGCTGACGGGGGCAACTCCATTATCCGCACGCTCTCGGCACTCGGCTCTTGGGGCTGGGATTACGACCAAAACGCCGTCGTGGCTACAGTCAAGACGGACCGTGTGAATGAGACAGCGTGGCAGCGGTTCTACCCCACGGGTCCCGTAGCTTTACTGCCCATGCGTGACGGCTACTCGTCTGTCGTCTGGTCCTGCTTCCACGGGTCCCGTAGCTTTACTGCCCATGCGTGACGGCTACTCGTCTGTCGTCTGGTCCTGCTCGGCCGACATGGCCCAAGAACTCACGAAGCTGGAGCCGGATGAGTTTGTGGCGCGTCTTAATGAGGCTTTCTCCGCCCCGCCTCTGTCGCCTGTGCCGCCTGAGTTCCCGGGTATCCCCGTGCTCTCGGACTTGGTGAAGGGTGTCCACAATGCAGCCAGCACCATCATGGGAGCTGCTGCCCTTACCGACCCATTCGTCGCGCCTCCTACGGCTGTGGCCACGGTGGGCCGCCGCTTCGCCTTCCCGCTCAAGCTCAAACACGCGACCAAGTACATTAAGCCCGGTCTCGCTCTTGTCGGTGACTCAGCGCACACGATCCACCCGCTGGCTGGCCAGGGTTTAAACCTTGGACTAGGTGACGTGCAGGCTCTGAGCAACCTCCTCGTGGAGGGTGTCAAGAGCGGAGAGAACATTTCAAGCGAGTACTTTCTGCAGCAGTACGAAGACGAGCGTCTGAAGGCCAATATCTCTATGCAGTTGGCTATGGATGGCTTCAAGCGGATGTTCGGCCCCACTCCCGACGCTCTGTCAGTGGCACGCAACGTCGGCATGGGTTCGCTTAACGCTATGGAGCCTCTCAAGAACCAGATTATGAAGTACGCTATGGGCTTGTAGACGACTCGAAAGGTTGTTTCAAACGGTTAGACACCATTCCGACTGTAGTGTACTATCCTGCCGTCGAATAACAGGGAGCAAGATAGACAATCGTCACGTAGGATTAACTTCGATTTCGTCTTGTTGAGGTTAAGTTTACTCTTCTTTAAACTGTTTCTTCTGGTTGATTGAGAAAAGGTGCCGATTAACTTGAAAGATCGAGATATCTCCAATCCCCGGTGTAGCTTCCGTATCGTCCTCAAAGCACGTGGTGCCTTCAGGCAGTGGAACTGTGTGCGTGTCGAGAATAGTAGCGTACGATCCAAGTCCCGGTGTAGACAGGAGGTTTACTGCTTTATAAAGCACCAAGGAGAAGAGATACGTCACGACAATCATTGCTGGCACCGCCACCGCCCAATGTTTAGACGGGAAATAGGTGAATCCGTAGCTTTTTAATGTCGTTTCAGGCACATAAGCCCACATTAAAAACAACACTTTATCACACCAAAAACAAAACTAGTTAGAAACTCAACATGTTAAAACTTAAAGCAGCGTTTTAACGCACCGTAAAAAAGAGCGGACGCCAGCCAACCTCCAAAGCCAAAGAGCTCCATTCGCATAGAGTGCATTCGCTGCATCTCCTTGAACGACATTTGATTTGATGTAGGGGTCTTCATAGCAGTCTCAAGTCTAATGGGAGCTTCAAATACGTGCAGCAAGTTGACACTATTTTCCCATCAATATTTTCCGATATTTTTGTGTGGTGATTTTTTACTGTAGAAAAAAGGGACGGTAGATACAGATACCGGTATCCGAGACCATAATAATTGGTATGCTTCAATATTATTGAAGCCTAGAATGTTATCGACTTTATATCTACCGGTAGCGTGGAAGCAGCTCGTTCAATGCCGTGTCACATTGGTCGTCGTGCTCTCTGTTGTTAGGTACCGAGTTGCTTAGTGCTCGTTTGACCTGCTCCGTGCGTGAAACAGTGCGGCGAAGCTTGCGCAAGAAACCCACAGGAGGCGCTCCAGACAGTGGATACACATCGTCCGCGTCAATATTTTTGGCCAGACGGAAACAACGAGCGCAATGTTCCTCCTCCAGCTCACGTCGTGTGATGATACCCCGAACATTGTTATGGCGATTCACCACAACAAGATGACGAAGACCAGCACTTCGAAAGAGACGATAAGCTCTCACAACGGGCGCTTCTTCCTGAATCAAATACGGAGTTTGGTTCATGTACGGCGTGAGGTCCACCCACAACGCTCGGTCTTCTTCTGACAAGGTATAGAGTTCGTCACCAGCCACTCGACCAGCGTGAACTGCAGCTTGGAAGTTCTGGTGCATGGGCGTAGGGATTGGATACCGAGGATAATGTGCCTCCATATCATGATATGACAAACAGTAGGTCCCAGCAAGAGGCGATTCCAACAGCTTATCATCAACACGCGGCGTCCCAATTGCTTCCAGATCTATGGGACGTCGATGGCGAATATTATTGGTCGGTGTCATGTCTGGCTGGTATGAAGCTGGATGTGGTTGGCGGTGGAACGGTTTGGGCTTTTCGAACGTAAAATCCTGATGACTCAGTAGCACGTTCAATTGTTTTCTCAATATGACGCCGGCGAAAAAATGACTGCCGAAGGTCGGATCCTCAACAATAACTGGGAACGCATTGTGTTGAGTACTCACGAGTAAGTCAAAGATGACGCCAGCTCGTTCAACTGTACGAAGCGTCTTCGGGTGAGCTTTCATGATGTGTTTAACACGTAGGAAAGAGCCTTCTAAAGGCGGATTCCAGTCTAGGAACGGCACGTGACGCAAGTGAATATGAATATCGTAAATACCTTCGTTAAAGTAATTCCCCACCCAGCGAGCAAAGAATGATGTGAGGATGAGCGGCAGACCAAATTCAATGTTGCCGGTGCATTCGAGCATAATGACAGTCAGTGAAATAGTCATCCGCGTCACGCCGCCCAGCATCGCCAAACTGCCCACAAGACCGTAAACTCGTGGATCCACCGTCTTCATTTGCTGCAGCCCCGTAAAGTAATTGATAACCCGCGTCCAGAGTCGTCCATAAGCTGCGCCAACAAGTAATACCGGTACAAACAGTCCACTTGGAACTTTGAGACCATAAGTGATACAGCCGAGCAAGAGCATCATGAGCCAGAAAACCACAAGATTCCGGACATCAAAGGAGTCGGGAGGAGCATGAAACAGATGCTTGATAGCTGTCTCTCCTCCTGTTAACATAAGAGAAGCCAAGTCGTTGTATTGCCCCTCAGGACAGTAGAAGCGCAATAATTCCTTCTTGTATGGGTATTGCACTGTCTCGTCGGCTTGAAAGCACTCGGCACCTTTCATCGAAACGCTACTACAGCTCTCGCAAATACAAGCTGATCCATTCTTATTAAGCATTTCCATGCCAAAGACGAACGCCTTATTAGGTGTAGCAGCAGCGTCTGCGAGATGAATGACATCGTCTCGAGCTTGAGGGAGATCATGGCATTTGCCAAATAAAAATGGGGTGGAGAAAAGAAGTGAAGAGATTAAAACTGACAGCAACAAAGCTTCCATCCATGCCACACCACGCGTACGTATCCAACGTGATCGTATCCTCGCTAACCGTGTGTTAAGACCATTAAAGAACGCGCCTTGTAAACCACCACCGATGCCCATGAGAATGAAAAGCGGTACTTCCCATATCTGATACGTGCTAGACGTGAACGGTCCAAAACTGAAGCTACCAGTGTGGCTACCAAGTGTACCCCACGAAAGATTGTCGTTCATTCCAGATAGAAAGAATGCCAGTGTAAAAGTCGCCGACATGGCGCAAAATAACGTTCTCCAAGTCAGATTTTGGTTCCAGAAGGAAGCACCTTCCTCCAAGACAAACAGAACACCACCAATGGGTGCTCCAAACGCAGATGCTACACCTGCAGCAGCCCCACAAGCCACGAAATCCCGTTTCTCTTTATCGTTGCGAAAACCTGCAAAATATGAAAAACTTCCGGACAGAAACGAAAAGTTAGAACCAGCGAGCTTGAATCGCTGTTAATTCTAGCATTATGTACCTGGTATCGTAGCCAAGAGTAGACGATTTACCCTGGGAAAGTCCCGCAGCGACGATAGCACCACTATATCGTAAAAGTAAGCAATTAAGGTAGGTGAGAGCACTGTATACAGCAAAATTCTACCCAAATTGCTGCGTACCTGTGGATCATGGGACCTTCTTTTCCTACTGGCAAACCGCCACCTACTGAGCACACAGTGCCAATAATTTTGCAGAAGAATGTCCGCAGTCGTAACATGCGTGGGATTTTCATACCGTTGAGCGTCGTCTTGACCTCCGATATACCTGTATCCTCAGCTTAATTAGTTCTTCTATCACTTCTCTTTCTCCAAATAGTCTTGATAACTTACCTGATCCAGCAGCAACAGGTTCTCCAAAAGACGTCACAGTGGCTGCAATTGCCACGAGGAAGAGGTTGAACGCTACGATACTCCAGAATGTAGTGCCAAAAAGTACGTGTTTGGTCAGTTCGTGGCGAATGGTGTATTCAAGCAAATGCTGCTTGAGAGACGTAAGCAGCGTTGTAAAGTAGAGCATAAAAACAGCTACAAGAGCGGTAATGACGCCCGTTACGAGTGTGAGGAACCATCGCGCGTAGATCAGTCGGTTCTTCTCCTGTCCGTTTCGGTAGCTGTAGCCCATTCCGGACTTGTTCACCACGCTCTCGAACAGGTCTGCACCATATAATACCCAGTCGTTAGACTCTCAGACTAGTTTATACAATTGCAGTATTGATGGGTAGCTCACCATAGTCCAAACTCTCCAGATCGGAACTTTTCCAAAGCATTTTTGAAGAGAAGGAGCAGCGATTTCGTTTGGTGCTGAATATCCAATGCTGTAGCTGTATAGGTGGGGTCAACTAGAGGTGAACTGTGTGAAGAAATATCTTCTACTTGGTGATGGAGTCTGCGGCTGGTAAAACTGTGTGATGGCGACGCAAGGCAAGCCTCATGCAGGGGATCTCTTAGTGTCGAAGCCTAGGAAGTGGGAATTACCAGAACAGTTGACCATATCAGTTGACTTTTAGCCAATCAGCAGGAAGTAATTGTGTGCCACATCGCGTAAAACTGTGTGATGGCGACGCAAGGCAAGCCTCATGCAGGGGATCTCTTAGTGTCGAAGCCTGGAAGTGGGAATTACCAGAACAGTTGACCATATCAGTTGACTTTTAGCCAATCAGCAGGAAGTGTCGGGCCAATCAGGAAGCAGCTATGGCGACCCCAGACCTGCTTGAGAGGGGATATTATTTATCAAAGGTTATTGTGGGTTAGGCAAGACCTAATGATTCTTTCCGTAGCATCATGTACTCTAATTAAGAGGTTTCATCGATAGTTTACCGGTTTTCTCGGATGATCGGAATAAAGAGGTAATCTATGGGACTGAGTGAACGAGTGGCAAAGCAAGAGGAGTATTGATCACTGCCAGAAATGTCTCCGCACCGTGAGCGCCTCACGCGCTTCTACCGCAAGTACAATGCTGACAAGCTGCACGAGATTGACGGTGTGCTGGAACGTTTCAAAGGGCGCGAGGCGCAGCTTTTCTCGGCGCTTGTGAAGAAGTACGGACCTGAACCAGCTGAGGACGAACAGTTCGACGCTGCCGAGACCAAAACGGAGAAGGAGGAGGAAGAAGAAGAAGAAGAGGAACCCGCTAACGACTTTAATCTCCAACGTCTGTTGGCTTTCTACCGCAAGTACAACCCCGAGAAGATCGATGACGTCCCTTCAGTGTTGGCCAAGTATAAGGGCAACGAGCCCAAGCTTTTCAGTGCTCTGGTTAAAAAGTACGGACCAGAACCAGGTGACTCGGACGATGAGGACGAAGAAGACCAGGAAGAGGAAGAAGAAGCTGAAAAAGAGGACGAACTGAAGCTGTGCGACGTGCAGTATTGCCCCATTGACACGTTCCCGCCCGAGTACTGTGAGTATGGCCCCATGTTTAATGAATGCAAGCCCTGGCTGGCTGAACATTGCCCTGATCTGGTGCTCACCAAGTACAACCGTACGGTGACGGAGCTATTAGAGGTGGAGCAGCAGATCGCTGACGGTGTGGAAGGCATCACGCTCGAAGTGGTGGGAAAGACCGTTAAGAAGAAGAAGAAGAACAAGATCGAGGAAGCTGCCAAACGGAAAGAGAATTGTAAAGTGGTTCTCTCCAAGAGTTCACGCAAGGGTCGTAAACGCCTCACTTTCGTCACGGGTCTCGAGGACTTTGAGGGCGTCAACATTAAAGAAGCGAGCAAAAGTTTGGGCAAGAAATTTGCCTGCAGCTCGTCCCTGTCCAAGACTGACCAAGGCCAGCAGCAAATTCAACTGCAGGGCGAATGTGTGACGGAGCTGCTGGACGTTTTGCCAGAGATGTTTGGCATTCACGAAGACCAAATCATCGTCATTGACGAGCCTATTAAGGCCCCCAAGAAAGTCGGCAACGCCAGGAAGTAGTTGAAGTTAGTTGATTAACCCGTTAAAAGGGTTAACCCCCTCAATCCACTCCCTGAATAACCGCTCTCCAATCGTAAAATATGCTCGCCAACTGTAGATTTTGCCTCATTCTCACACTTTTGACGGAAGATGAGCGACGACATCCTGGACAGCATGTCCCTTTCGGACGACGAGCTACTGGACAACTTAGCGGACGATATGCTCATGGAGATGGAGGAGGACGACGTACAGCCTATATCTGTCTCAGCCCCCGCTATGCCGCCTTCCTGGTCGCAGGACGCCATGTCAATTCCTAACGCTCAAGGCAATATGCCAGACTTGGGCCAAATGATGTCCCAGATGATGCCCATGATGTCCCAAATGTTTGGCGGTAATGGAGGAGGCAACCCAATGTTCGGAGCCAACGCCAACTCGTTGCAGCAGATTCCAGTGTCGTGGCAGGAGCTCGTTAAGCGCCACGTACCCGCCAACGAGCAGCAAGATTGGCTCACGACTATTGACCAGGACGCCACCATGTTACGTGTCGCTAGCACCACAGGGGCGTTAACCAAGCCACACAGTCGCTCCTACCGCACGAAGTTATCGGCCATCCCCAACGTGTACATGGAAGTGGGTACAATGCTAGCTAATATGCTCAACGAGGCGGTGCGCTCCGCCCAGCTGGAGCACAATCGACAGTGGCAGGAGCTGCGGGACGGCGTCGTGTCCCAATTGGCACAAACTGGCATGACTGAAGTGTACGAGAACAAGTTCAAGGAGGTTCTGCGCCAACGCGTGGCCAACGATCCAGACTACCTGGCGGAGAAGGACAGCGAGCGTTATCGCAACATCAAAGCAGTTCTCTCTACGTAGTGTTCGACTCGAGGTTTAAGTGCGAGCTTGAAGGAGATGAAGCGGTAGAAGGATGAGGACGCATGGAATTAAAAAGATATTACGGATCTGATGGTCGATTGGTGTTTAGATCCTGTTGTTTCTACTGCTCGATTTGCAATTAAATGTATGGCATTGCTCAGTTGAAGCTGCTTATTGACAGCAGTAGCAGCGTGTGAAAATTCTCTCACTTCTACGGCAGAAGTTCTTTCACTTCGGGTCGGCTTGTTGCTTGAGTAAAGTGGTTTGTAGCTCGATACTACGTACTGCACATCGCTTGTACACTCATTTTTCATTTCAGAGACCAAAGCTCAAAACTAAGCGCCAAACTCCTGACGCCTTGAAATCTGCGATCTCTTTAACCTCCCTCCTCAACCCCTGCAGCAGCTTCTTGCCCAAGAGTCTCAGTCTGTGCTCTATAATTGAGGAGACGCCGTCAGCCTGCAGAGTATCATGATCCTCCCGACCTGGCTCAATAGGAATCGGACCTGGGCGACGTGGCGGTTAGCAGTGCGGCGACATAGACGTCTCTCTCGCTGGTTCATGGCGTCAATTGTCTTTTCCATAACGTGCTGGTGGCTCCTGTCAGCACTCGCAGAGTCTGATCACATGCTGATGCGTGGTGTTCCTTCGGGTCTTCGTAGCTTCTGGTGTATGGAATTAAAAGGACACATTGACAGCCACTACTATCGTCCAGAAGTTTGTGTCACTGCTCGGAAACGCACTGAGAGCATCATAGAACTCGTGCGTATCTTTAGTGGAATGCTCGATAGTCGAGACGTTGACTATTGGCTGGACAGCGGCACCTTGCTAGGTCAGTTCCGGACACAGTCGGTCATTCCATGGGACGACGATGCAGACTTTGGTATGACGATGGAAGGCTATGAGCGTCTTAGAGACAGTGAATGGACTGTTCCAGCAGGTTACGAGCTTCAGGTCTGGGACAGCCGCTTCCATCGCGCGCGTGACCGAGACTGGAATATCCCCGCTCGACTAGTGGACAAGACCTATGGATTCTATGTGGATGTGTTTGTTTTCACTCCATCAGAGGCCAACGGTGTGGAGATGCTGGGTACTCACCCATCGAGCTGCTGGCACGCATGCTCCAAGTGTTTACAGATTGATCGGTACGCCAAACTGTTCGTCATTCCGAGATACTACGTGTTCCCGTTGCTAAGCTGCCCTTTCACTGACTTCCGAGTTTTGTGTCCGGCACGACGGTCGCTCTATCTCGAGCACTTGTACGGTGCAGACTTTCGAACGCCTAGTAAACGATGACATGAAGTTGCAGTTTACAGTACAGGAATGCTTCTCGTCGGTCCGTAGAAAAAGGAAGCAAAAGAAGAAGTTCGAGTAACTAGAAAGGTTCAAGTTTGTTTGAAACTAGAAGTTTTGTTTACAGTAATCCATTCATCAATCCTCTGGTAAGCTGCATTGACGGGAAAAGGAAGCAAAAGAAGAAGTTCGAGTAACTAGAAAGGTTCAAGTTTGTTTGAAACTAGAAGTTCTGTTTACAGTAATCCATTCATCAATCCTCTGGTAAGCTGCATTGACGGGACACTTGAGTTCATCAATCCTCTGGTAAGCTGCATTGACGGGACTTGTCATGGTGCTGGGAAGGCCACGACTAAGATCATTGAAGAAACGTTCGAGATGTTTGTAGCCATTGTGGAACGACGGTGTACCTTTAAGGGGCTACAACATACTTCTAGGAATTATCAGTCGTACAAGGAGCTTTCGATTGATCCCTTTGCTTCTTTACTATCAGTACATGCTGGTACTGGACTAATATTTGAATCGGATGTGTAGCCATCTTGAATTCACTAGTCACTTCAACATCGGACTTGTATTTCGACTACCGAAAATGCACAATCAAAGCTCAAATACTTTATTTTAAAATAATGGTAAAAGAAATATTAATACATGTACTCCATAATAGATATTAAAGTTACACATACTTACTACTTGTACTACTACATGTATCTACTGAAGCGCATTAATACATAATAGAAATCTGCATTTTAAATTAAGTTTCGTATTTAACCAGGTATCCTACAAGCTCGCGCTGATTGGCGGGTCGTCGATTAAATTATCCAATCGTCAGTAGCAGAGGTACGTACCGTGAGATTCACGCTACATTTCCGCAGTGTTGGACGCCATTCCTAAGCCAGCCGAGAAGGCCTCGAGCATGACGGCTACGCGCCTGCTTAGCAGACGCTTTGACCGAAAGCTGCGGCTGCTATGTCTGCACGGCATGTACCAGGATGCGGCCACCTTCTCAGCCAAGACGAAACCTCTGTGTGATGTTACGATGAACGCCGGAGTGGACTTCATCTTTTTGGACGGACCTTTCACCATTGTACCGCCCATTTTGGCGCGTCAGAGCAAGAAACCGAGTGGCTCTACCACAGCGTCAACTAAACCTAAACGCGTGTGCTGCGTTAAGCAGAAGAACGAGTTCCGGTCTTGGTGGCGACCGCATGGCATTCATCAAGAAGACCCAAGCGACCTAAACGGAGACCGAAACGTGCTCATCGACTTTCTACGTGAGAAACTGGCCAAGATCGGAGACGTGGACGGCGTCGTAGGGTTCTCACAAGGAGCGAGTGTAGCTGCGTGGATGTGCTCCCACCAGGTTCGTAACGACAGAGACCAAAAAGGTGGACCAGTTTCTTCTTACGGAAAGTTATTTGTTTTAGGCCCGCGATGAGCTGGAGTGGTCGCCAAAGCTGGCGGTGCTGGTTGGAAGCTACATGGGCTCACCCCAGTTCCCTTTGGACTCGGGTGTGCTACCAGACATTGCGTCGCTGCATGTATTTGGCTCGAACGACTACGTCATACCAGCCGCTAAGAGTCAGCAGGTGGTGGATATATTTAAGCAGCAAGAGGTGCGTGTTGTAGCTGGTGGTGGTGTAGTGTTTCATCAGACTCACTCCTTGTATTTTGACCTGCAGACCATTGAGAATCGCGTGCTAACGTCGGTGCACTCGCAGGGCCACGTGATCCCTAAGTGCGACGCGTCCAGGGAGCTTTTCGATTCGTTTTTAGCTCTACAACAACGTAGATTGCTCGGCAGCCCCAGCATTTCGTCCTCGACCTCTTCTGAGTCCAGCGAGCGCGAAGATTTGGCCCCCTCGGCGTCCTTGACGTCCCAGCGGGCTTGCATGCTGTAGCTCGCCCATCACCACGGAGTGTAGCCATGCATAACTCCACCTAAGGAAAATTCTCTATTCGCCCCTTCTCTAATTTGCTGAAAATCATTCTTAACCAGCCAATCACCACTCAATTACCAAAACATGGTGAGTTCCCGCACCACGAATAATTTCAATTCTCTAAAAGTCAGAAGCAAGAAAGACAGCCCGGGGATCACCATGTCGGCTGAGGATGTCGCCAAGGCCTTCGTGCAGCACTATTACACCACGTTCGACTCGAATAGAGCGGGGCTTGCCAGCCTCTACGTACGTGCAGCGTCTTGTATCTTAACGTTTAGATAGAGAAAGTACCTGATATTTACTTCATTCTGCCATTATTGTTGTATCTATGCAGCAAGAAGTGTCCAACATGAGCTGGGAGGGTCAGCTACAGACTGGACAGACGGCTATCATGGCGAAACTTCAGGGGCTGCCGGTTGTGCGCCACGAGTTCCCGACCGTGGACATCCAGCCGTCCACGTCGGGCAACGCCATGATCATCTTTGTGCAGGGCAAGCTCCAGATCGAGGACAACAACCCCATCCAGTTCACGCAGGTGTTTCAGCTTGTGGCTCACCAGCCAGGCCAGTACTACATTCATAACGACGTTTTCCGTCTGCAGTACGGATAAACGACCGGTTGTCCCAATCGCTACGTTAGGAGCCAATCAGTTGATGATCTACCAGTTTAAAAGAGGAAGTTGCTGAAAACGAAAGAGGAGGAAGAGATTTCAAGAGTTTGATGAGCTAGGAGGTTGATGTCTTTCTTTCGTTCAAAGGGATGATACGCTATATGTAGCACTTTGAGCTACGTGCGTTTTGAAAGCGACGTCGGAGACAGAAAACGGTGAATAGATACTTTCCTCCAGGAAAATTCCAGTTGTTTGCAGCTGGTGCTGTATGTACGTTATAGAGGTAGATATTTAAAGTGCTGAGGTGTATATTTAGATGGACAGGACAACGTTGCGTAACTTTCAAGTCATTCATCGCTCTAGCTAGTTAGAAGAGTTTATTCCTCAGAGGTTAAAAGTGCCATCACTTTGTCACTTGAAGCTATGAGTGCTACTAACCTCAGCAATGTACGTACTTGAAGTGCCTTGTTTGTGAATACTATTAAGAACACTAAACTAACTACAATACTTAGGCTTCCCGTGTGACGCTCATGGAGCGCCAAGCATTGGAGAAAGGAGATGTGTCAATGCTTGCTACTTTACGTGTAAGTGGTTCATCACTGCTGTCTACTAAACAGTTCGCTTACATTTCTCTGTTAAATTAACAGATTGGGGAGCTGGATAAGTTGGTTGCCGGAATGCGGCAGAAGCAAGCGACCACACAAACTGCAATGGAGCATTACGAGAGTGAAATTGGTCATATTGACCGTGAAGTGGCCAATATCATGGCTCGATACACCCCCATGTGTAAACGTCTCGAAACTCGTCGACAAGAACGAAGTGAACTTCAACGTCAACTTGACGACGTGACTCGACAGTTTGGCGACGTGCTTTCTGCCACTAAGCAGCGACTGCGCACGAGTTCCCACAAACACGTACAACATATTCGTCACGAAGCTTCCGCCGAACTCTCAGGCTCACGTGGTTATTCTTTAGGTCGCAATAGTACAGTGTACCAGAAACCTCGTAAGTAGCGTTTCGTACTTTTGAATAAAGTGCGATTACTGCTTTACACCTGATACAGTCTACCTGTCTGTCTGGAGACTGCTAACAGACTGAAAAAACTACAGCTTACGGCGTGGAAGCCTTGCCATCTTCTTCATCGTCATCATCATCATCGTCCACTCTCTTATGAAAGCTATTGGAAGGTCGACTTGACTCCTTGGACTCTTTGGATTCAGCAATACTTGCTGTCCGTGTTAACACTAGGTTGCTCATGCTCTCAATGTTGCCATTCTGACCGCTGGAGCCGACAATAACGGGTGGGGTGTCCTGGTTGAGCTTCTTAAAGTTGACGATTTTCTGGAAAATGAACTCAAGAACGTGCTTGGCATCGCTACGCTCTGGATCGAGTCGTGGTAGAATCCCAAGGATATCGGCACTCTCGCGTACGTAGTATTCGAGATCATCGTCTGAGCATTTGTTTGTAAGCTGAGCAAGCCGTAAAGACTCACTAGCAAAGTGTTCATCCAAATCAAACTGGTCCAATGCTGGTGGTGGTGGTTCACGCAATGCTGGTGGAAAAACCGCAGACTTTAGCGGCGGCAATGGGCATTCAAACTGAGGCGGAATAAGTGTAAGCGGCTCGTGCTTCACGCCAAGCTCACGGTAGAGATTTACTGCTTCTGGAATGAGAGAAGTGTCAAATTTGAACAATGAGTCGTCAAAGAGTTTCGTAAAATCTTTTGGGAGCTCTTCGCTTTCTTGCATACAGGATCGCAATCGGTCGCTTAGAGCTTGTGTGTCTGGCAACCGAACGTACTCGTTCAAATCTGGGTCTTCGGCATCCTGATGGTTCAGCTTAATCTCCTTGTCTTTAAGCAACCAGCGGAAAATAATTTCTTGTAGTTTTGTGTTTTCCTCTTTGTCAATCCATTCATCTGTAAAACACTGCGCTGATCCGAATACAATAAGTCTTCCCGACTTGGACGCGGATGCAGGCAAAGCGATGCCACCTTCTTGCCATGCAGCCACTACTGGTCGGTTTACAGGGTAAGAAATAAACCCTGAAGAAAGTAACGGTGCTGCTGGTTTTTTCACTGTCAATGTGGCTCCATACGGATAAACAAAAGTGAGACCTTTCTGGTCCTTCTCGAGTGCTCCGCCTGGTCCTGTCGGTTTAACTGATTCAGGCATTCCGGACACTAACAAATCTTTCCTACCATAAAGCTCATTAACCTGAAAAATCATATAACTAAAGTTAGAAGAAAATTATCAAATGCAGAGTCCATACAATCATTTTTACTACCATCCGAGCCAGTTCTCTGTTCACGACGCCACTAGAGATCAGCACCTCTTTAGGGTGGTGATATTTGTGGTATACCGTCCGGATGACTGCGTCTGGGTTCACAAAGATACCAAAGCTGGTCAACAGCCAACATAGTTAGTGAACTTCTCCCCATTAACTTAATTGCATCGGCATTTACTTTACTCACTCTTTGAGCCACCCGTTGAGATTCGTGTCGAACGTATGTTCACCACCTTCTCCCAGCATCAACAGGATACTGCCACCACCAGTGAGAAAATCCTTAAGGGTTGCGAACTCGGTGGAGCTGAATCGCTCTCTAACACCAGCGAATACGAGCACACTGGCGTCCTTTATCCGGTCACGGGACAGATCGTCCTTGTTCACATCCACTTTACACAACGGCTTCAGCTTGCGTGCGAGCTTCTTGAGACCGCTGGTTGGGTAGAATTGCTCCTTCTTGGACGCATCGAACAGCACCGTGGCCGACTTGCCGCGCGCATCGTCCTCCATCGCCGCGATCAAATGGCCTCGGATCTTTAAAGGTCGCGCCGTATCATAACTTTGGTGTGGTGTACGTAATCTATGTACATTACCTGAGATAAATCAGGTTTAGCTGGTTTTGCTGCCAGTCAGAAGGGGAATTCCTATACCGGTAGTGCAGGCTGGAGAAGTAGCACCATGGTACGGGTCTCTCTTGTGTATGGTGTCTGGTATGCAGCGACTGATTGAGTGAGTGTGTGTGTGTAACAGGCGGAGTTCCGGCAAGCCAAGCACACCATCATTCTGGTGCAGTACACGCGCGACCCAAACTCGCGCACATATCTGGACTTTGAGTCGGTGAACGGCGGCATGGACGGCGTGGTCAAGATGTATGAGGCCAAGCTTAAGCAGTTGAACCCCGACATGAAGAACATCACGTACGATATTCAGGACTTGTACACGTACATCGACTCGCTTACGGACCTCAGCGCGCTCGTGTTGGACCTCGAGACCAAGACGTATCTGCCTTGTGGCAAGGAGTGGATCAAGAAAAAGGTCTTCCAAGTGCTCAAAAACCAGGCGGGATAAATGCGTTCATTGACTGCAGTGTATTTGTCGAGTGGTAGAATGGATTTTAACAAGACACTGCAAATACTGAAAGCTCTATTGTTGTTAAGTGGTGGGGAGCTGGTGGCTGGCTGCTTGGTACACATAGAAGAGCTGTACGGCCACCAAAAGCAGCAGAAAAACTTGTAGAAAGATGTTGGGGCCTCCACGAATTCCTGCTGTCAATTGGGATAACGTCACGGCCACGACGAGGGCGATGAGGACAGCCACGGCTACGTCGAATGCGGTGTAAGTTAGCTCCATTCTGGTCCAAAATGTAGCCATGTGGGACTAAAAGATCTCTTGATGCGACAAGTAGAGCAGTCATTTACATACATTTGGTGAAGGTTTCAGTATGGCACTCGTTTTGTAACGGTCAACCCAATTGCTCGCTTTTTTTAGGTCGCGGCCAGTCGATCGTTCAATTGAAGCATGGCACAAGAAGGAGGAGAAGCGGCGCCGTCGCTGGATATGGTCAAGCTCATCAGGTAAAGCACTCTTTTAACGCTACTATTGGTGCTATTACGGGCGTGTAGCTCTCTGTGTAAGGCAATGACAGAGAGAGCTATAATTGGTTTCGCAAGATTCGAACTTGGAAAGTCAATTTTTACAATTTTGACTGCAAATATAGCGCTGAGGGCCACGAAATCTACATTAGCAGGAAATGTGCCATGGTTTCAGGCACTATCCGAGCTATGCTGAGTGGTGCGTCCTTGATACATGTTCCGTCACAAAAGAACAATAGAAATCTGCTACTGACCGACCCACTTCTTGTTCTTTAGGTCAATTCACTGAGAGTAAGGGAGAAATCACATTCCCAGACATCAGCGCCCCCATCTTGGAGAAGGTTTCTCAGTACATGTACTACAAGACGCAGTTCTCAGACACGACGTCCCGCCTGCCAGAGTTTATCATTGAGCCAGAGATTGCTATGGAGCTGCTCATGGCGGCCAACTACCTCGACTGCTAAGCTATGAAATCAAAGCAGCGAATGAATTTCGGCATTATTCAAGATTTAATACAGTCAACTCCCCATTTTTGCATCTTGTTTCCAGTTGTGGTTATTCTCAGGACGACTCGTCAAGTAGCCGCTAAAGATGCTCCTCACCAAGCAGCGACGTCGAGCTCGACTGGTGCTACAACAAGCGATTTGCTTCGAAGCTTGGTTTGGTCTGCTCTTTTATCCCATTTCTTGTCTTCTTTTACGTGACAAGGTTGGTATTTTAAGCTTGCTTTTAGTGCTGACAGGGGTGGATACTTACTTACTTATGAAAAGCTGGCTGTACTCCAGTACACTTCTTCGTTGTCACGTGCACTCCCTGTTTGCTGCTTAGTCATGTTAATTCCAGCAGATGTGGCTCGGTATTATTTGGGTACACGTGGCAACTTACGAGCGCAAGTGTTCCCACTCACGGCTTTCATGTTCCTCTCGGTTTGTCCGCTCTTCCCTGGATTGGTCTACATGAGCTTTTTCGCCGAACACCGCCTTCCATTCGACGTAGTAGCTGGTTTGGGCTTTGTGCTGCTACTTGTGGTCGAGTCTGTTGCTGCTTTTATCGTGTTGCGTGAGATGCTCAGACAGGAATCAGCTCGTTTCCTCAAAATGCGAGCGTTTAGTGATGTTTCTACTGGTGCAGACAATGAAGAGCGTGCCAACTTCTTGCTAGGAATAGATAGGAAATCGGTCAATAGCAATTCTGGATACTAAAATACGTTGACTTTACTATTCTGTTGAATATCGTAGCTGTGGTTGTGGGATCACTTCTTTTTTCTTAATCGTCCGGAAAGCCCATAGTACCGCCCAGACGCAAACCACCTGCAAGAAATTGAGGTAGCTGAGATGGGCTTTGATTGCTTCACATCCGATACCGTTGGCACATCGGAGCTCCTTTGACTCATTCGCAGTGTGACTGATAGCCATGTACACTTGTGCGGCCACGACGATGAGTGAGAGCGTCTCGGTCACATACAGAATCTTGCAGATCTTGGCCGTGTGATTGTCCTTGGACTTTCTCTTATGGGTGAACTTGGGCTCCAACAACACAGGAATTCCATCTTCGTCGTCGCTCATCGTACTCATGTTATACGAGTGGTTCATCACACGATCCGAGATCTCTGTAGCCATACGTTGCTTCTTCTGGCGCTCAAATTGTTGTAGACGTGCTAGTACACGTAATCCATAGATTAGGAAGACCGTACTGATGATTCCCAGCATAATAGCACTCCACATCAAGTGGAGGTAAGTGAGTCCAGTCCGGTTGAAACCTTTCGACAGGAAGAGGCCAATGTTGTAGAGAATGTAAAATACCCAGACAACCGCAATAGCAATGTTTTCCAGGCAAGCGAAGCGTTGTGGATGACCATCTCCAGCAGCCCCTTGCTGAATAATTGTGGCCCAGTAGCCAAGCGTCATGATGCTGCAGGAAAAGAACAAGCAAATAAAACTTAGTAAAAATGTTCAAATACCCTGACAGACAGGATGTTGACTTACTACACCGAGTAGAGTGCAGCCGTAAGTGAGTCGGACAGGAAGCTGGTAATGGGGCGAGGAATCATGTGGCCATAACTCTTGGGGTCTGCACCCATAACTACCAAAGTCAATGCAGCGTAGCAGCAGAAGAGGAAATTGTACTGCTGTAACTTGGACGCGTCGTATTTAAGTGAACGGATGAACATGATGGCGCTGGCGATTGTAGTTACACCACCAAGTCCGAGATAAATAATTTGCACATGCAGATACGCGTCCGGATTGTACGACGAGAGAGTGCGTACACAGCCGTCTTCCGTCTGCGCGAGTCCATAGTTGCATGTCGAGTCAGTGATGTTGGACATCCTCTGCGCTTGGCCTTATACGTCCGTCCACTGCGGTGTTATTGCTGTTCGGCTTGGGCTCCTTAATAGAGATAGCAAAGTGAATATTGGAGTTCAGATTCCACACCATCCCGTGAACAAAAGGCTCCACTATTTTATTGGTACCGGTACAGTAGCCGCAACCGGCTACCTACCACGCTTCAAAAGCACCTGAGGATTTGCGCTGCGGACGATCCGTACTGTAGTCGCGCAGATGATAACGGAGATGCCCGAAATCGAGTTTTTATTATCAGGGGGAATCTATCCATATGGATAGCATACTTTATTTTAATTCGTGCTTATTTAAAGAACAAGTTTACTTCAAATTCCTTTTACTTAGTTAGGCTATAGCGTGGGGCATCGAGTTTTTCTTCTTCATCCCTCTAAACGTCCAAAGCAAAACCCAAACGCAAGCACATTGGAGAACGTGCAGGAGGTTTACCTCCGACTTGACAGTGTCACACAACGTGCCGTTCGCGCAGGAGAGTTCCACGGGTGTATTTGACGCGCGTACTGCAGCCATATAAAGCTGACCAGATATTACCACGATAGAGACCGACTCGGCTACCAACAGGATCTTCTTGATTTTCATGGCGTGGCCTTGTTGTGGTCGACGATGAGTGTAATTGGGTTCAGGTACAATAGGAACTCCTCCATCATCACTGCAAAGGTCCAAATTGAAAGACTCGTTCATGACCATGCGCTCGTACACTACGCTAGACATTCGAAGCTTTAACTCCCGTTCGTACGTTTGAAGACGTGAAAGCACTCGAAGACCGTAGACTAAGAACGTTGTACTGATCACACCGAGGATACTTGCACTTAAAACCAGTTGCGTGTAGATCATCCAGAGCGGTTGAAAACCTTTGAAAGCGAAGAGGGACATGTCGTACGCAGTGTAAAATGTCCACACGAACACGATGGCTGAAGACTCTAAACACTTGAGTCTGGCGGGCTTGTCGACTACTGCAGCACCTCGTTGAATGATGAGAGCCCAATAACCTAAAGCCAAGATGCTGTAGACACAACACAACGAGTTAGTAAATTAGTTAACGGGACTAATGGAAGTCAAGTACGTAACTTACTACACAGAATACAACGCTGCTGTACACGAGTCTGCGAGCCACCCGGTGATCGGTCGGGGAATAATGTGGCCGTAGCTACTCGGGTCTGCTCCACGGATAATGACCGTGACAGACGCATACGCACACAGCAAGAAGCAATAGTTTTGCAGTGGAGGACATTCGTACTTGACAGCGCGCCAATACATGACGCCGCTAGCGAAGACGCTGACTGAACCCAAGACACAGTAGATGATTTGACTGCGAAGATAAGCGTCTATGTCGTACGACGCTAGTGTCCGCACACATCCGTCCTCCGTTTGCGCCAAACCGTACCAGCACGTTGCGTCTGTAACGTTGAGCGCCATGGTCAACGAGCTGTTCTAGATGTAGCAGAATTCGAACTCCACTGTCTGCAGACCCGTATAGAGTGCCGGTAGCACCGCATGTAGATAGCGGAGACCTTGCGATGGTAAGGACGGGTCCGGATCATAACTATTAATACACATTTTTACCGGTATAGGTGATGCGTGCTCGTTGAAAAAGTACTGGTCCCGACAGTATCAACCAATGAAAATGCCGCATCAAAGCTATTCCGTTTCCAACGAGACAATTTATTGGTCAATATTGAAACTCGTGAAACTGGCTACTGTGATGACTTAACCGAAGTCAGTGACGCCTGTGACTACTACGACAGTAGTCACTGGCGATTGATGCGGCGATTGATGCGGCAGCATCCCGCCACAGTGAACATTAATCTTGCGAAGTATCCAGATAATAAATTCTTGTTTTTTTAAGCTTTAAGCGCCCACCGAAGCTGCTTTTTTTAAAGAGAAAGGTCCACAATGTCGACGGCTGTTTTCCTGCGTCGTTGAGGTTCTACCTGCCAGGCTGGGATGGACTGGCACAAAATAAAACGGAGGTTCTTAATTAAAAAGAAGGAACTTGGATCTATAAAAAGGAACTTGGGTCTATACGGTTGTACTAGTATGCTTATTTGATGTGGCATCCAAGTGGAAGCATTTCCTTAGCCGGTAACGTCGATCTCCTGGATCAACACACCTTTAGGGTTTTCAGGAGCCTCGGTTGCCACTGCTGGTTCTTCTTCCGAAATGGAAAATAATTTGCTCGTTCCGGTAGTCGTGGTCTCAACTTCACTGATGAGCAATTCAGACGATGCTTCGCTGTCCAATTCCTCCACCTCTTCCAGCTCCATAGCAACAGGCTCCTCGGTTTTCGACTGGTGATTGTCCTCATGGGTCTCTGAAGAGATCGCTTCAATCACATCGTGCGCCATCGGGTACTTGTCAGCATCCGAAATCAGCGCAACAGTGATGACTGGGAACTCAACCACAGCTTTTCGCTTCAGGTTGCTCTCCAAACTCTGGTTCCCATCCAGTCGGTAGTACTGAGGCTGTGACGCTGGAGTAAACTCTTTCCGCAGCAGCAGCAAAACGTGCCGTTCCCAGTCGGGAACTGCATACTTCTTCAGTTTTCCTCTTATCGCGACGTTTTCCTGCACAAACCAACACATTCCCATCAGATCCAAGCTCTGTTTCTTTAAAAAACACCATTGATCTACATACCTGATTGGGCGTTAGATACTTTCCAAGCAGCACGAAAAGCGTCTCCTTTTCATTCGCGCGCACTTCGGCTTGAGTCATAGACACTTCTGCACTTGGAAACAGCCATTCTACACGCCAGTACAGCGTGTTCTTCTTCTTATTCACATAAGAAGAGTTGCGTCCACGCTTGCTCATGCCAGGAGCGAGCAGCGTTAGCGCCACTCCTCGTTTAGCTGAATGCTCGGCAAACAGCTGCACTGCAATCGGAAAGCGCGCCAGCCAGTCACTCGGAATGTCAGGGTTGATCGGAGCGGACGAGTTGGTGGAAGTAGCCACTTTGCGCTTCTTGTTGCTGGTGTAGCAGCGGGCATTGGCTTTCAACTGACTTCGCGACCGCAACGCGCTATTCGTTGAGCGAGAAACCTCCTCTAAGAAGAAAAAATCTGCAACAATACAAAAGAGACCGCATATAACACCGACAGTCAGCACCAAAGAGCCTATTCTCAGGAGGAAGTCAGTCGTCTTACCACTGGAAAGGTCTGCGTCCGTGAACTTCTTGATCTCCACGTACTTGGTGCGGTCCCGTTTACCATTGCAGTCGAACTGTGAAGTGAATTAAATTATTAACATTACTATTGTCTAGCATAAGCAGCATCATATGCAGCACGCACCTGCTTCTTGTGACCTAGACAACATTCCAGTGAGCACGTGATGCGCTCGCAACGAGGACATCGGTACTTGACGTCACTCTTTTCGCACTGGCAGCAGGCTGCACTCTCGTCTAACGTTGGCTGAGACTGCGTCGTTGGCTCTGCATCGTCCAGTGGTCGCTTGGAGCCTGTGTCAACCATCGAAAGTGCCTTTTATTGGAGTTATTGGCGACTGACGTCCATCGCATTACGCCTTTTGACTGCAGTCTTTGCTACACCAACAATACACAATATTACATTTTGCATGTCATTTTTGGCCAGTCATTTGAACTTTAAAGCAAAAAGATACTTCGAAGTAAGTGAAAATGGTTGACATGGAGGCGATGATGAACATGGGCGTGGAGCTTGAGATTGACGAGGACAAACTATGGGACCCGGAGGCACGTCAAGCTTACGTGGACGCTCTACCGGACTTGACGCTATTTGAGGACCACGTAGTGGAAGGAGACGAGATGGTGGCGGCCATCCAAGCGCTGATTGAGGACGGCGAGACGGCGGAGAGTCTGGCGCTGCATTGGAAGAACCAGGGCAACGACATGTTCTCAGACGCCAAGAAAGCCCATCGTGGATACTACCAGACCGCTCTTAAGTATTACACTGATGCACTTGCTTACGCTTACAAGGCGTTGGCGCTTCCCGAGGACAAGCGCGACCTGTCGTATGATATGAAGGAGCTCACGGCACAGATCCTGAGCAACCGCGCGGCTGTGCAGTTGGAGCTTAAGAACTACGCCAGTTGCCGCTCAGATGCTGCCAAGGCCATCAACTTGGACCCGACCAACATCAAAGCCTTCTACCGTGGCGCCAAGGCCTCGAGACTGCTACGCAAGCCAGCAGACACACTGCGTTACTGCGAGGAAGGACTGAAGCGTGACCCGGAGAACAAACTGCTGCTCAAGCTGCAGACGGAGGGAAAGAAACTGGTGAAGGAACTGCGTGCTGAAAAACTCAAGAGCGAGCGCGAACGCATGAAGCGTCGCGCCGCCACAGACAAGTACCGTAAACTCTGTGCTTCTCGTGGTATCCGTGTGGGTCGAGCGCTGGTGGACGACGAGCGTGTGCGTCAGTACGAAGGCAAGGCCGATTTGGACCAGCAGAACGGCAGTATGTACTGGCCAGTGCTGTTCCTCTACGACCAGCACGGCACGTCGGACTTTGCGCAGCTCTTCGGCGAGCAGGATTCGGTGATCGAGCACCTGGCCAACATGTTCCCGGAGGACGGACCGTTCGCCGAGTGGGACACGAAACACGAGTTCGTGGCGTCCAATCTCGTAGTGTATGCGGCGGCGGACATGGTGCTGCCGTACTCTTTGCCCAAGGAGTGGCACGTGGGTCTGAGTGGCGAGAAGGAGGACGACAATGAGGAAGTGAAGCGCATTCGCCTTGAGGAGAAACATGAGGCCAAGACACAATTCTGGATCGAGATGTCGCCCTTCTGTACGCTGTTGCAGTTGCTCACCCACGAGAAGTACGTGGTGCCGGGTATCCCTGTGCTCAACATCTTCGTACGTGACTCAGAGGCGCTTAACAACTTCCTGACGCGCATCGAGCGCAAGATCATCACTCTTGACGCGGCACAGCGGTAATTGGCTAAATACAACTTCTTTTATTCTAAAATATGTTGATGTCATTGGCAGTAAATGCTACCCACGAATTCTACTGGTTGAAAGATCCGCTCGCTACAAAACAGTCCAAACAACATGGTGCGTACATGAAGGTAGCTCCTGCGTTTAGGAGGAACTGCTACTAACTGTGTGTCTTTGCTGTGTCTTGTTACAGTCCGGCCTGATCCTCAACCCGAAGCCGTACCTGACGAACCTTACGGGGAAGCCTGTGGTGGCGCGACTCAAGTGGGGAATGGAGTACAAGGGCGTCCTGTTGTCTGTGGACTCGTACATGAATTTACAACTGGCCAACACGGAGGAATACATCAATGGACAACTCACAGGCAATTTGGGAGAGACGCTTGTTCGTTGTAACAACGTGCTGTTCATTCGCGGTCTCATGGACGATGAGAAGCCGCCAGCGGAGACACCGACGGATGGCGCGGAACCCATGACGGACGTCCAGTAGAAACGCAGAAAGCAAAGACAGTGCAACGCTCATCAAGAGAAGAAGACGGGCGGGTATTATTAAGGACGTTCTGTGACAGTCGAAATTCCTACTAGAAACAGGTTGACGACTGTAAAAGAGAAGGAAATGTTGCAAAGCGTCCACGTCATTCAAAACTGTTGTTTGGGACTCATACATTCTCATGAAAAGCGGTTGCTTTTTATCGTCCTTCTCCTACACTTTCGTACTTCCACACGGTACGTTTTTCCTAACTCTTCATCTTCTCTGTGTAGACGTTGAAGCCACTTGAACAACCTCTTTTTATTGTTTTCACACGTAAATACACTACGTCAAAACCCAAAGAAGCGTATTCTACGACTTTAAGAAGCCAAAGAGATCATCGTCATCCAACTCCACGTTTAGATCAATTCGATCCCAACGGTAGAGATCCAGCCCATCATCTTCAGTTTTGGCTTCCGTTGTTAGTGCTGGTATGTTATTTTCCACGACCACTTCACCATTCGACTGAGGAGTCGATGCAGACGTTGATACTCCCATCGTTTCTCTTGTTGGTAGAGTATTTTCAATTGAATCGGTACTGGTTGGAACTGGTACTGGTACAGATAATGGAGCTGGTGTGACTGGTGAAGCTGAAGCTGCTAAGGATGGCCGGGAAAGCAAATTCATTTGCTGCTGATAGTGTTCCTGTTGTTGCTGTTGCTGTTGAAATTGCTGTTGAAGTTGCTGCGTATTGCTCCAAGAGTCGTTGAAATTCCTTGGAACCAGTTGAGGATTTCCTCTGTTATTGTTGTTCAAGACAGCGCTAGTATCCATTCGTCCCATACTACTTTGACGAGCAAGATGCTGCGCCACCTCCACTTTACGCGTCATCATTTGACGATGAAGATTCATTTGAGCTTGCATGGCGAGATGCATTTGCATTTGTAGATCCGTCGGCTCTTCCTGAAGCATAAACCCATCTCCATTGCTACCAGCACGCGCCATCGTTTCGCTTGTAGAAACTTGCGGGGGCTGAGGAAATACTCCTGTTTCACCTCCTGGTCCTGCCATACCTGAAAGCTGAGGCGACATGAGCGACGTCAAAATACTCCATTGCGGATCTGTGAGCTCCGGCATCCCAGGAACTCCTCCTGCAACAGGAAGCTGTCCTAATGGGTACCGGTATGCTGCCACGGCAGCTGCTGCTGCTGCCATCTCTCGATCATGATCTGCGTTCTGTTTCCGCTGAATATGAGCTGCATAAGCTGGTGGCAAATGTTGAGGAGCAATAGGAATCAATCCCGTAGACACTGGCACTGACGCGACGTTTATCATGCGTTCAGTCGTAAGAGACGGTGGTTGAAGTGCTGTTTGCTGTTGAGCTGTCTGCATGAGCTGTGAGTAGTTGAGATTGCGTACTTGCACGTCAGCGGCAGGTGAAGGCGAGCTACGTCGTCTTTGAGGCGTTTCTTGTCCTTTCGTATCCACCTCCATCCTGCTATCATTCGTATTGCTCTCTCCAGTGTCCGAGTCGCTGTCATCGCTCTCACTGTCACTCACGCGGTCTTTTCGACGCTTCGAGTTGCTATTCCGAGTCGCTGTCATCGCTCTCACTGTCACTCACGCGGTCTTTTCGACGCTTCGAGTTGCTAATAGGGAACACAAACATAGTGTTTGCCTCGCTTCCAGCCCCATTAGATCGATGCTGAGCTTGGCGACGACGTCGTTTGAGGTTCCTCTTAGCACTGCGATCATAATACTCCAAGAACTCCATCCGAGAACGTTCGTAATTGAGACGATATTTCTGCAGATGAGATTTTAAGTGCTCTGTCGTGAGTCCTGCGTTTGGTCCAGCCGCTTCCATTAACTGAAGTAACAAGAACCAAATCAGTAACAAAGTTCATAAGAAGAAAGAACGAACAAAATGTACCGATAAAAGAGCTTTCGGTGACGCATTCTTGAGACCAACTGCAGCACAAAAGACACAAAAGAATGATGAGCTCCAGTGTCCAGCCACCTCCTAACAACAGTCTAATCATTCTTACCGTCAAAGATGGCAGCCACGAACAACCGATGGAGGTCATCAGGCCAGATGAAGCGTTTAGTTTTGCGCTCATATTTGCGCTGTTTGGACGGAGGTTTTTCCTCCACTGCACTCTCAGCTTTCCTGCGTCGTGAGTTAGAGGAAACTGCTGCTGTTGCAGGGCGGTCTTTAGTGTCGCTATCGGGCGAGCGCGCCGTGTTCATGGAGGGTGACGTGGCCGTGTCAGTTCGCGCCTCGTCGCTGCTGTCCAGTGCCGTCGACGGCCTCTGGATGGAGAGCTGTACGCGACTGAGTGGAGGAGCCAAAATTGCCATTCAGCTGTCCAAAACGCTGGGATGAAAGCAGCGGATGGGGAAGCAAAAGCACGAATGAAGGGCCGTTGCGTTTAGCAAATCTCCAGCAAGTTTAAACCGTCAGAGAAAGAGCGCAAAGAGGTGAAGGATGCTGGAGGAAGCAAGTGGTCTCTTGACCTGCTTTTAGCTTGTGCGACTGGCATCAAAGAGAAGATTTCGACCAGTAGAAATGGTAGGAAAAAGACAGCCACACAAAGAGGACGGAATCTTGGCGGGAGCCTTTGTTATGACGTGTTGGAAAAGGTACCCATGTGTCTTTTTACTGCAATAGAATGGCCACCAGCAAACATGGAGATAACCAGGACTTGGCGATAGAGTATTACATGTATCGAATCGCCTTCAGAGCCGCAACGAATGGAATTTTGCACGATGTGAGTGCAAGGTTTGCCTATCGCAACCGGCAGGAGATTTATGTGTTGAGACGCTTGTGAAGCTGTAAATTACAGCCTCTCTCTCTCTTTTCCTCGAACCATCCAACGTACTGGATTCCCTGATCGGTTAGAACATACAAGGAGTCACACAAATCGGACCAACAGAATCTCGGCAACTTCAATATTTGGAATGTCCGAAAAAGTGTTGTACTTTACGAGTTGCAAAATGGTCAGAGCTTTGAAGTTCCGTCTGTCACTGTTGTTTGCAAATCCTCTTACAGCTAACTGGTATTTCTCATAGGCAAATAGGCTAACTGGTATTTCTCATAGGCAACATCAATTACCGGTTTATGGAGAAGTCTATCGGTACACAATAATTGCAGAGATTCAACAGTGGACCCGCTCCAGCTTGCTTCACTGGTGCTGTAAGCGCTATTTAGTAGGGATAACTCCCTTCTTTTTGTGTCGAGAACTCGACAAGTTCGATCGCTGTTAATCCACTAAAACTCGTTTAATTAAATACAAGAGTTGAGGCTTAACAGTTTGCCCACTGCAAGTGCCTTCTAAAGTACGTTCAAACGAAGTCCATTATCGACCCAGGCGACTTCAACTACCGTGTATATTATTGAATTAACCGTATATGCAACCTGTAAACTAAACCGCCGAATGAGAGGGTCAATCGCATTCGCTCCCAAGTATCAGAGCGCGTATACTTCTGGCAGCAATCAGCAATGGCACAGGAGACCAAACAAAAATTCATCTATAGCAGCCGGCAAGGCATAGACACAGACGGGGCCCCATAAGTGTTATAGCGAATCTTTTGAACGTACACTTTGACGCGTAAATAGCAATTCTATTTTCGAGGCATCGCGAACACGTCTTTGGTGTCACTCAATCTTGAAAGCATCGTAGTTAATCTTGTCACCTGTGAATTCACTGAAACAATTCCAACAAAAATAAAACACTTCAAGTGAATATTTACCCGCCACAACTTGGTCTATCTATCGCTCCCAGAAAGCCTGCGGTGGGACCACCTTCTTCACCAGTTTCAACTGATTGGGCGGCCAAATCTGCCAGCAACAAGCAAAATAAGTCAGTCAATAATATATAAACCACCTCCTTGCAGGCACTTCCGCTCACCCTCATCAGCACTCGTCCTTCCAGCATCGAATATGGTACGGGTCCGTAGTATCGTGAATCGTGCGAGTCTTCTTTGTTGTCACCTTCCAGCCACACATGTCCCCTCGGAATCTTCCTCCACATCAAACAGTTATAAATATTGAATTAACATAAGTTCAAACTCCAAACGTCTCCATTTTCCAGTCCAAACCTTGTGAAATTCCACCTCAGACGACGAAAATCTCGGTCGCACACACACCGTCTCTCCTTCCTTAGCGACGATCCTTTTGCAGACGGTTTGCCGCGGGTTGGACATGGACTTGGAGATCACCACCTCACCTTTTTGGAGCTTCCAGAACCTGGGAGAGATTTTGTCCAGTAGTACGATATCTCCGTCGCGGTTGAGAGTCGGCAGCATAGACGGACCAGCGCACTTGATGGTGTCGGCCGTTTGCAGGAGACAATAGAATGTGCATCCGAAACGCGTAAAGCACGAGAGCGCTACAGTAAACTCTCGCAGTGCGACTCTAAACTCCCCCAACGGCATCACCAACGATCAGCTCCAGAACAGCTAAAAATCACGGTACTTGATAGGTGTGTGGTGCACACATGTCGAAGTTGGAAGTCCAAGTCATAAAAGTACTACATAATTGTTAAAATAATTAACCCTTTATTACCCACTCGAATTTCATTTCCAAAATGACGGCAAGATTATTTCGCAATAGCGTGCTTATCGTGAGCTGGGCGGCCATGACCAAGGAGTATTTGTTTGACGTTAACTACGGCATGGGGGTGTCCATGGTCCCTACGATCCCTGACGGCTCCTTTATCTTCATCGAGCGTCTGACGCGGCGGTGGCGCGACTGGGAACGCGGCGACCTGGTGCAGCTGCGTTCGCCCACTCGGCACCACGGAGAGACCATCACCAAGCGCATTCTGGCGTTGGTAGGCGACAATCGAAATGCTGAATCATGTGTGGACTAATTGAAATTCGTATTGCTGTAGGAGGGGGATATGGTGGAGCTGCAGCCACGCTTCGATGAGGAGCGCAAGGGGAAGATTACAGTCCCTAAAGGCCACGTGTGGGTGGAAGGAGACAACTCCTCGAGCTCAGTGGACTCGAGGCATTTCGGTGCAGTGCCAGTTGCTCTACTGATTGGGAGACCATTTTGGATTGTAAGTCTGATAGTAGAAACGGAAACGTGGGATTCTGCTTTAGTTTAGACTGACATGTTGGTTGCTGGTCACAGATCTAATACGTAGAAGGTAAAGATGGCAAGCTGAAACAATTAAAATACGGTCAACAGTGCCGTGTCAAGACACTTGACGTGCAGACGCAACTTGCACGCTACATTAATTTTATGTCCATGCTGCTACTCGAGAGAATACATCGTATTTACCGCAATTGCGCGTCCATTACCCCAACAGCTTCCTCGATCACCAGTTGCAGCGCTGCTCTCCCCTCTATTTCTAAAAGTTACTTTCTTATCCGTCATGTAAGTCATGAACTTGATCGTTTGGTGCCGCAATTGGCACAGAAATTCGCCTGCTCGGAAGAATACGCCGCTTGACATTGCGGACAACTCACCAATCGCTGTGCAGTCGGTTCTCCTTTCTCGGCTCTTTGCTTCGTCTCGTAGACAGAGTGGTAGTAATTCATGCGCTCCAACTCCTCCGTGCCGTCGGCCAGCAGCGCACGCACGCGGTCTGGGTCCTGCGTCTTCATCTCGTCACGGAACTTCATCTGAACGTACGTCATCATCATCTCGCGCTGCTCCCACTGAGGACATCTACGCGCCGAGCGGAAGCACTGCGCATACAGTCGAAGCACCGGCCGTCTCAGCTTTGTCGCCGCCATTATAAAACGTTGTTGGTCAACAACTTTTTGCCAAAACTGAAACTTTAGTACCGTTTGTACCGGTACTTTTAGCCGTATCAGGATTTTGTGGCAAGTACCAAATTATCCATAGCCATTTT
>JAIKVB010000340.1:0-29318 GCA_024679045.1 Phytophthora brassicae | reverse complement strand
TGAATGTCGCTTTTGCGCCGCCAATTCTCGCTCCATTTTGCGTTCCATGAGCTCCAGACGACGTTGAGCCATCCGCTCTCGTTCCAATGCCAACTCCGACATTTCTCTACCCAAAGCAACTTTAACTGGAGTCGACATCTGTGCTGCAATTGCGTATTTCTTCCCTTCCTTTGTGCACTTGTGAGGCTCCATTTGCGCCAGAACCTCCCGCAGCAAGACGCATTTGCGCTCAAATTCATCCTCCGTACCGGATTTACGCAACGCCGTCAAATTGCCTGCTTTCAAGTGACTCAAGAGCAGATTTAGTCTCGCTTGACATGCACCCGCCGTCTTCTCCAAACGGAAAGAAACATTTGCACGTATTTCCTCCGCCACTTTCTGCCATCCGTCCATCACATACGGAACTTCCCACGGTTTAACAGCCAACACTTGCGTCAGTAGCAGAACATCGTCCGATGATACAAAGTGCGCCGTTCTCTTGCCACTCGACAATTGCGTCTCTATGAGCTCTGCGTCTTCTGCGCTTCTCTTGGCTGCAAATGTCTCCTGTTCATGATGCTCTTCAACTGTTTGTACGTCCTCCAGTATCTCTGACTCAGTCGAAATGTCCTCAAGTGTCTCACTGTCGGCCATTAAAGCTGCTGCTCTCTTCAACTGGGAGCGATGTAGTCCATGTCTCTTCTTAAATCGATGCACCCAAGCTACTGACACACTCTCGTCACTACCTCGCGTCCGCTTGAGGATCTCGTTGGCGGTGCTCCAGAGTTCCGCGTCGGCCATGACGCCTGCATCCGTCCGTCTCAAGTCCACACCCAATTGCTTCGCCCGAGTCTCCAGTACCGCGTACAATTCCTGTTCCATGTCCGGATAGCGGCCGCTCTGGAAACGCGTGGCCTGCGGGTTGGCACTCACCTCCTCAGGCGCGCGCACGATGTGGCCGACGGTGGAGCGCGCCACCCATTGGCCGAAATGCGTATAGGCCCAGGCGCGCAGTTGCTCCTGTGTGAGTTCCGGATGCCCTCGGTGGTGACGTCGCAGTCGGTTCTTGTCGGCGATGGTCAAGTGCTGGCGGCTGCGGGACATGTCGCTTTGGCTGGCAATTATGCTGCTCTCCTGTGCTCGTGTGCTGCTGTTCTGTGTTTTTTGGGTTGTGCTCGAGTGCTGTTGTGATGTGTTTTTTAGACTGACGAGTTGTGTTTTTCACTTCTGGGTGGGTCTTTTCATAGTCAGAGCAAGAGACGAGGCAGTTACCAAGTGAAGTGTAGCCATCTCGTGGATGTGGCGTCAAGAACTCCGATGGATGCGCTGTGTAGTGCGCGCGCAGGACCGAGAGCTGCGACTGGATCGATGGCTGCGTAACCAATTCCCAACGCTCCCGCAGAGTTTCTTACAGACGCAACTACGTAAGCGTCGGATCCGTCTGCAGCAGCCGGATGCCGCGCCAAGTCAACACAAAACGAGAGCTAATTCTCTTCTGTCTGAAGGCTGCGTGGTGGCTGTGGACGCGCATCTCTTCCAGTCCATTTTGCAACCAATATCAAAGCAATTGCAACCACCCACGCATGAACTGACGACTGGTGAGGAACTGGAAAATCTGCAACGACTCTTGCAGCGCGTCGTGTTCCAGGACGAGCACTTTGTGGTGCTTAACAAGCCTCATGGACTGGCAGTACAAGTAAGTGATGAGTAGTAGAAGAGAGAGGTTAACCTTTAGTTTATTCACTGTGTTATTGCTACTTCTAGGACGGGTCAGCGCTATCTGAGTCGTTGGCCAAGTATTTACCGTCTATGGCTCAGTCGTTGAGAGGACGTGGTAGTGAACTGCAGGAGCTCAAGTTGGTGCATCGACTGGACAAGGAAACGTCAGGAGTTCTCGTGTTGGCTCGCTCTCGTCTTGCAGCAGCCAAGTTCTCTGAGCTGCTAAGAAACGGCGCTGTCCACAAGATTTACGAAGCGTTGGTGGCGTCGGAGTGTGGAGATTACGAAAGGCTACAGCGGTTTGAAGGAAAAGAAATTAACTTCTCTGTGGACAACAAACCAGCGTGTACATTGGTGAAGCGAGTTCTACGACGAAGCAACAGCACAGAGCCCAACGGCATGTGGCTCCAACTGAGTCCACGTACAGGACGCAAGCACCAGCTTCGTGTTCACTGCTCTCAAAAATTGAGAGCGCCAATCGTCGGCGATGGCAAATACGGTGGACGCTCAGCTGATCGCTTGTATCTCCACGCGAAGCGCATTCGGTTCCCACATCCATTCTCTGATGGACTGTGGATCGACGTGTCGTGTTTCTTAAAGGATGAGGAAAGACAGCAATGATTCAGCACTCGAGTTTTACGATACCGCTATTTTGCACCTTTCGCTCTCAAAAAGTTGCCGCTGCCCGATAACGCTTTGGTTTAATTTTGCGAACGAGACGGAATCAAATCTCATCTACGCAGGTGGAATGAGAATTCTTCGTCTTTGACAAAAAGGTCACGCTCTTATTGAACTCAGAAGTAGACCACGACAATTTTACTACAATTGGTACGATAGCTGTGTCAACCAATATTTGTGAAATTACTGGTAAATGGTCCGGTGGTGCTCTGAACACGACAAAATCAAACTTGGAGAAGTTTTCGACTTTCAAACGACAAGCGAGGGCGTTTACAAATTCCCAAGTGAGCAAGCGGCAAAATACGCAGTTAGAAGAATTACCCTAAGATCAAGCTCAGTAATTTAGTCAGTTATTTAATTGAAGAGAGCGGTGTTTTAGAAGAGATAGAGTATATAGTAGAGACATCAAATGAGGAAAGGTGTCAGTTCAGTTCCGTTAACACGTTCAAGTCTTCTTTGATACTACTTCGAAGTACAATATTAGTGTGTCAATAATCGACACACGCGTCGAATTCTGATACTTAGTCCTTGCTTTTGGCATGAGCAGCAACCGACTTAATGAGGTCTAGCATCATGGCTTGTTGTTGCTGGATAGTAGCCAGTAATTGAGCGTGTTGGGTTTGCTGAGCTTCCAATTGCACACGTTGCAGCCTCTCTAACTCCCTCACCTGTTCGTCAGCATGTCGTCGTTGTTCCGCCAGTTCACGTTCCATCCTAATCTCCAGCAATTCGAGACGTCGCTGACTGTCTCTCTCCGCTTCCCCCGTCGCCTCTGCAACAGCAATAGCAGCAGCCACTTCACCCACTTTAACAACAGCAGCTTCATGTTTTGTGACTGTCGCTACCATCGACGGCTCTCCTCTCCTCTTCCGAGCATCTTCCTGAGCCTCTTCGAACGTATTCTGCTTCTCCAGTACTTCAACAAGCAGTTCTCGCTTGCGTTCATACTCTTCAGAAGTACCAGCTTTCCTCAACGCGGCCACATTCCCCGCCCTTAAATGATCCAATAGCAGCGTCACTCTTGCTTGACAAGCACCTGCCGTCTTGTCCAGTTGAAACTCGTGGAGCGTCCGTAGCTGGTCACAAACTAACTGCCAGCCATCCATAACTGGTACAAAAGTCCAAGGTTTGGTACTCAGCACCTGTGTCAATAGTAAAATATCGTCTGCCGATACAAACTGCTTCCTGCCTTTTGAAAGCGGCGGAGTCGCTCTCTTATACACATTTTCATTCATTTCTTGCTCTCTTGTGCGCTTATTACCAGCAATTGTATCGCCCACTTCCCGTTGGGAACGATGCAGTCCATGGCGCTTCTTAAACCTTTGAACCCACCCAAGTGACACCGACTGAGACGGTCCTTTTAGTCGCTGCAGAAGCTCATTAGCTTTCGTCCACAGCAAACCTTCACTCAGATTTAGCACATTTTCATCACCTAATTCTTCTTGTTGTTCACTCTGCACAAACTCAAACAATTGCTGCTCCATCTCTGGGTAGCGTCCGCTCTGTACACGTTTCGCTTCCGGATTAACACACGCGTCTTCGGGGGAGCTGGCGATTTTGCCGATGGTGGAGCGTCCGATCCACTTGCCAAAGTGTGTGTGTACCCATTCACGTAGCTGCTCCTGCGTCAGATCGGGACGTTCGCGGCGGATAGCCCGCAGCTTGTTTTTCTCGCCCAGCGTCAAGTGATGACGCGCAACGGCCATGTGTATGGGTTCAAAATGCTCTTACAGGAGAAAATGCTCTTGTGGAAATGAAAAATGGGTTCATAATGCTGTTAAAGAGGTGAGATGGATAAAGCAAGCTGCTCTCAAACTCGGCAATTGAAGTTTTCAATTCATTTCTAAAAGGTATTTCTGTCTATTCAGGTTATGACGCCCGCGTCTCGGGCTTTAAACGCTGTACAAGCTTTACAGCATGTTCAGACTGACGATGAATTTGTGCATAAAATCAAGCGCTTTGATCACGAGTTACGCCGTCGTAAAAAGTGGTTCCTAACGCAGGGTGACGATATTTCTAATGAATCGTGGCAGGCGTTTCTAAATGGCTACACTCATCTTCAACGTCGCAAAATGGTCTTCGAGCGTTGCCGAGACTTCCCTGCGTTGCATCAAGCCAGCGCCAATGGCGATCGAGAGCAAGTTCGAGCTCTAATACAGACAGCAGGAGTGTGTGTACTCGAACGAGACGCCTGCGGACGAATTGCACTGCACCACGCAGTGATTAACGAGCATTCAAAAATTATTAAGAAATTTTTACGTCGTCAAGATGCAAAATTACAAGTTCTGGTTCAGGACAATTCGAATCGCTCCCCACTGCATTATGCACTAGAGAAAATGGAGGTTTTGGCGATACATCGACGCCAAAAAGTGAAAATTCCAGCTTTGATGACAATAGAAATGAAGATTGAGAGCAAACGCTATCGTCGCCTTTGGAAATTGGCAGATCGGATGCTTTCAATGGTCAATCGAAGTGTTTTAAACGGAGATTGTGATTTAGAAACGGGTGGTGAGAACCTCAAGACTGTGGATTTGCGTTGTCGTGGAGATGTGTGGGATGTTTGCAGGTCTGGAGATTTGAAAAGATTAGAGACAATTGTGGAGATTTATGGCTGTGCTAAGGACGATTGGGAGCTGAGCGAACTTAAACGAACGCTATTGCATGAAGCGTGTGAAAATCAACAATTGTCAATTGTATATTTCTTGATTTCAACCGTGGGTTTACCAGTGCAATTGCAGGATGTAGCAGGTTGTACGGCGTTACATTGTGCTGCACGTCGAGGCTTCGTCGATGGTTGTCAGCTTTTACTTGGGCAACCGCCTTTTGAAACTGGTGATCGAATGAGTCGGTATACTGAGTCAGCAGAAGAACTTGTCCTCGTTCAAGATATTCGCGGAAGAACAGCTTTACATTGGTGTTTACTCAGCTCTAATGATCCTTTGACGCGACTTGAGATTGCGACACTATTAAGTCAATCGTGTACGTCTGCTCTACATATTTGTGACCAAGATGGAGTTTACCCACTTCATCTAGCTATCTGGAGAGGAGAATTAGAACTTGTTCAGACTTTTATTGGTCTGGGTGCAAATGTGGGCGTGTCTTCTATCGTCCTTCTACCAAAACCTCATAAAAACGTAGAGAAAGCGACGTGGGCACCGTGCGGTATCGTCTTTCAACGTCTCCGTCTTAAAAATGCACAGAAAGTTACAACACCCAGTGATAATATTGAGGAGGCAAATTTAGGCGGTACTAATAGCCCCAGACGTAGCAGAGTGAGTGTTCTGGACTGGGAAAATGTACGACATCCAGTGGAAACTTTGTGGTATTGGCAAGCAAGCTGTCGTAATTTGGAGCCTAGCGAAAAGATTAACAGTAGCGAGAAGCACCTTCTTACTGATAGTAAGATAGTTTCAGGGGATGAGTTGGGGTGCTGGAAATATGGCGGAATTTGTGATCGGTGCAGACATATCACTGAATATAATAGAGCACTGTCTTCTACAACAACTAGCTGTACAGTTCAAGTGCTGCCACCTTTAGTGCTCGCACTACGGATGTGTAGACTGAAAACTGGTGATCGGTTGCTCGAACATCAAGTTGCTGTAATTGATCTCTTGTTAACGAATGGAGCGAATCCTGATGGAATATCTGATACTATTATGGAAGAAATAGAGGAAATGAATGTTCATGTTCCTCCATCTCTAGTTGAAGGTCTTCGAGCGTCTTTTCGATACCCGCAGATACTGACGAAGTTACTTCTGCATGGAGCTACACGAATTAGCATCCACGAAATTATACATTGGTGCTCAGCATCTTCAAATTATTCCGACAAGGTTGAGCCATTGCTGAATCAGCTTCTCGAGCTAGAAAACGTTGTAAATAACCTGGATTTTATGACAAAAATGTTTAGTGTGAAGTACTTTCACACACTGCAGGAATGCTTAAAGCAGTGGTTACTACAGTTGCAGAAATGTACCAATACAAATGATAAAGTTCAATGTGAGCTGTATAGGAACTCTTTATGGAAAGGTATTTACGAAAAGTTGCTGGTTTGGAGTAAAGTACGGAGAAAACTTGGGAGAATTGAACCAATCGAAATCGACCATTTAAAATTTATATACGATTTAAGTCATAAAACTATTGGAGACGATGTTAACCTGCAAGAAAATAGTCTCTGGGAACTTTTTGAGTACTGTATGAATGCGTTTCTACAAAATCAGAGTAATGGTTGTCACCAGCAAGAACAAATGGGACCAAAAACTGAAAAATGGGAAAAAGTTGTTCTTATTTGTCTTCTTGCTGTATTCAAATACTGGAAGAAGATGGAGTTTGATGACCAACAGACCCTGTCAAAGCTGATAAGCTGGTTCCAATCTACCGTATCGACTGGTTACTTTGATTGCGCTTTAGTGATCCTTGAAAAATTACATCATTTGGGTCAAAGTCGTTTTCTATTGGATACAGTTTTTGAATTTCACGCTTCAGCAATTGATTCTCGACGCTATGTAAAAGACGACCGATTTCTATATCATCGCGAATTTCTAATTGTATGCACTGAGAATCTGATGAAAAATACTTCAAGTTCTGTAGATGAAAATCATCAATTATCAAGTTCTATTGCTTCCGTTAAATCTATCGTTCACATGTGTGCGAACAATTTTCAGCTCAGCTTTATCAAAAGTTGTACAAATATTGTATTTCCAGACGGTCTTGTAAATTTATCTACTAATGAACTCAACTCAACGCGAGTGCGAGGGAAAACCATGGTACAGTGGATAGTTACGCACCTGCGGGTCGATATAATGGAGTGGTTGCTACTCAGCGTACCAGTTGGTTCAGAGCGCGGTTTCTATTGGAGTAAATTTGTTGCTTCCCCAAGTGTTCTTGTTTCTACTGAAAGTAGCACTTTATCTAGTTTTATGGAGCAAATATTCCTATTTTACCGAGAGAATATTCAACAGTACCATACTGTGAACGAACGCGACAAAATGTTCCTAGATTTGGTGATAAATTGTGCAATCCCGAAAGACTCAGTTACTCTTGCGAGACAATTAATTGACTGTTGGGTATCTACCAACTCGGGTAATGATGGGATTGAAAACATTCGAGTTGCATTGAAGGAAGCCCGAGTTCTCCACTTTATAGTGAGATGGAATGCTGTAGAAATAACCGAAATGTGTCTATCGGGGCAATTATGGAGTGAAATAAACTGGCCTAACTTCTTTATCGAACAGAATCAGGAACGTCACGAAGTGGACAACTGCAATCCGCTGAAACTTTGTCAACTACTTGGACATAATCAATTGTACAAAGTATTGTCCTCCGCACTGCTACAAGAGAGTTTCAAACCAGATGAAAAACTAGATGAAGAGGAGATTGGAGAACATGATACTGAGGAAGAAAGAACAACCGCTACCCATTTCGGTCTACTTCGAAGCATACTAACCATTAACGAAGGCTTACGGACGGTAGAAACTTTCAAGGGGTACCGACGCCGTGTTAACGTCCAATGTGAGTGGATTTCTGCAGTTTCGCTAGATCAAGTATCACATTTGCAGGCAATGGCGTTGACCCGAGATCCTAACACTTCAATTTACGATCTAATCCTCACAGCGATTAAAAGCGGTTCACTGAATGCGCTAAAGTGGATAGTAGATACATTTACCCCACTGAATAAATATTTATCACAAGCAGAAGGCTCCGAGTGTATATACAATTCAGCCAAGCACTCTAGTGACTTGTATGCTGAAATGACACTACTGTTATTGGAGAAAAACTTTCATCCTGGTCGTTTGTCAGGCGATGGGATGGGTATTCCTTTACTCCATCGCTCTGCTTGTTTCACAAATTCGTCTTTAGCTTGTCGTATCATGACAAAATTGCTCAAAAGAGCTGATTGTGACGTGAATGTACTTGATGCTTTCGGAAATCCCCCAGTATGCTATGCACTTGCATCAGGATGCTTAAATAACGCGTGTTTCCTCATCAACCAGCTCAATTGTCGACTGGAAGGTGAGTATGAAGGACAATCATCTTTCTACTATGTTCTTCACATGGCTCCATCCTTCTCATGGAGAATAATACTCCGTGAATTGTTACTTACCAAACGAGACCGTGCGTTCCTCCATTGCGATGCTGAGAGCAAAACTTGTGGCTGCAAAGGCTACGAACGATCTCAAAATTGTTACTTACCAAACGAGACCGTGCGTTCCTCCATTGCGATGCTGAGAGCAAAACTTGTGGTTGCAAAGGCTACGAACGACCTCAGCAAGACCAGAGAATGACGTCTCAATTGTGTGGATTTTGCGGCCATAAGTTCATTAGCCATCGCAATGTGCCGCTTCCTTCGTGGTTTCGAGACCAGTACGATACGTATATCAATATTAGAAAATCAGTGAAAAGCTTAAGTAAGGATGAAGATATAACCGAAATCTTCCAGCAATACCCAGCAGATAACGGATATGATACCGTTAATGATGAAGATGAGGAAATAATACTTGAAAACAGTCGAGGACGGTTAAATGTAAATCTACTGCAGCGAATAACAACACTCCGCTTTAACGACATCCTTCACACGAACGGGTTAAGTCTTGCCGTTGTGTGTGAAGAAGAGGAGATTACAATGGTGTCTGAAGATGAAATTAATGAAGAAATAGTCAATAATTGCAGTCTGACAGTGCAGACTTCCACTGAAAATACATTGGTATCAGATAAAGAAGGGGAATCCTTGGAGATGCTGCGTATTGTACCAGGAAATACCAATATTTGCATCGGTACCACAATTTTATCTTCCTGCACCGCCAAAAATGTCCAGAAGTTTGTAAACTATCCAATATGGCTACAGCCAGAGCTCGCGATGGTTCACAGCCCGAATTGTCTTTGTCAGACGTCTGTATTCGTGATAAATAGTAGACAACTTGCTCATATTGCAGTATGTCGATGGTTACGCCACACAGCGATCGATCTTCCTGCACCGCCAAAAATGTCCAGAAGTTTGTAAACTATCCAATATGGCTACAGCCAGAGTTCGCGATGGTTCACAGCCCGAATTGTCTTTGTCAGACGTCTGTATTCGTGGTAAATAGGAGACAACTTGCTCATACTGCAGTCTGTCGATGGTTACGCCACACAGCGATCATCCATACACAACACCAGCATACTGGAGATCTCAGCTTATCTTGGTCCTCAGGGGTAACAGAGAACACAATCCTAGCAATTGCTGCTGTTCAATCTGCTTTCGAGCACTGGCGTGGAATTTCGCAGTTGACAGAGCATTTACCTGCAAGAGCCGTTCCTAGGTCAGGTCAGGGGTAACAGAGAACACAATCCTAGCAATTGCTGCTGTTCAATCTGCTTTCGAGCACTGGCATGGAATTTCGCAGTTGACAGAGCATTTACCTGCAAGAGCCGTTCCTAGGTCAGAAACGCCGTTGCCAAGACTTGTGACGAGCGTGCTGTTCCACTGGAAACACAGCAAAGAGTTTGTGGCCTTTCAGCGTTGGAAAATGCACCAAACCAGCGCTGAGGTTACGCACCATCGTCTAGTAACACGCTTGGAGAATGTTACAGCTGAGATGCGAAGCAATCGGTTCCTGACGCTGCAACTTCGTCAGCAACAGCTTCAAGACTCCACTCGAGATCTGAACGTACGACAATGAAAGCTCTTCACGAATATACAAAGGGTAATCGGTCAATATTAGTTTCAAGCCATCCCTTTCACTTCTTCATCTCTCCTACTACACGAGATGCAAACACACAAAACTCTTTCAGTCCACTGCTAATAAACTAGAGATCATCCATCTCAAACATATCTTCTTCGGGTTCAACAGAGCGGGCGTCCTCGTCCTCATTCACTGTATCAGTTGAGGACTCGGATCTCAACTTGAGGCTCTGGTTCACGTCCGTTAAACTCAAATTGGAGGCCTCGAACGACTCGCGTGACTCGAACGACAGTTTGTAGTTCCAGAACTCATCCCAGAGTCGAGCTTCACACTGCGTCTTGCTTACGATCTGTAGTGTCGTGTGGTCTTCACTGTAGCGTCTCGGAGCTTCCGGGATCGACACCGGCGGTGAGCACTGTATTGGCACCTTCTGCCCGCTAGAGAACGAGGCTGCTCGACGCTGGCGGCTGAGCCAATAGGGCGGTTGACTCTCGTCTTCAAGTGATACGGATTTGGGCAGTGGCATCTCTTCAGCATTAAACAAGTGTCCCAACTTACAAAGCTCCTGCTTCTCGAGCTGTACAGCTTGCGAGAGGTCCATTTGGCACCCGTGACTTAGTCTGCGAGGTTTGTGACTGTCGATGCTGAAGCTGCGTTGCATGGGCGAACAGGAGGCTGTGGATGGCTTGGGGATTGACATGATGGAGCTGGATTTGACCATTTCGACCATCAAAGATCTTATTTGTGTCGTCTGAAGTTTTGACTTAGTTTAGTGTTTACCACTTCAACATGCAGTTGATGGAGTGACCTTGAGTGTCTTCTTGGTTGCTGGTCTGTTTGAGAAGTGAGAGCTAACCAGCAGATTGTAAACTGTGGTGATCCGGCCTTCTTTTTATTGCGGTCGACATACAAAAAGCAAGTACAGCGCTGCCTTTTCCGCGAACCGCATACCGAGGTTAAGTCATGGAAGGCTTCCAGAACCTTCAACATTTCCCCACTGTACAGTAGCCACTTATCTTGGGTTTTGTAAGACGGGGAAAATTTCAGTGAGTTTGGCGGTCCACCATTGGACGAGAGCAGAAAGAAGCAAACGTTCGCGATCTCCCATTGGCCCAGTAGTGCAAATTTTAAAACAAATGTCAACATATTTTCTAGGAAAAGTTTTGTTCCGCGTTGAGACCAAAGACTACTCGACTTGAGACTTATGCGCCGAATGGGACTCCTCGTCATGGCTGAACTCTTTGTGCTTTTCGATAAATACCGTATGAGAAACGATAACTAGCTTAACTTCTTGACAGTAGAGCCTTCGCAAAATTGACAATGCAAAAAGCGACGAAACGGCCCAGACAGTTGCCGGAATCGCTGCGCTTTTGGTGTGTCGTCGTTGTAGCGGCCAGAGTGATTGCGGATTGCCGTCGTTGGCGCCAGCAGGATCTCAAGTTGAGGACTCCTGTGCTGAGACTGAGGCGCTGCTTCGATTCTTATCTGTAGATTCGTTCTTTGTGTTTAATCGTTTAGTGTTAAAGGCCCAGCCAAGCTCAAAACAAAACGAGCCGCTCGTCATGAGTATCAGAGCAGCTATATTCTATAATACCTCGCGATCCTACGCTCCGTGGAGCTTAAACGTGTGGCGCTGGGATCGCTGTTTATACATGTAATAGTTAAAAGATCGAGGGCTGAAGTCTCTTCAACGTGCTATCTCATGTCGCAGCGAAAAGAATTCGGTACATACCTATACAAACGGAAGCTGTCGGATCTGAGCCTCGCACTATCCGTCCCCACTATTTACATGTTTGCGAGCTGCACCTGCATACAGTGAGAGAAACTTACGATCTCCATGAATTGACAACGCTGGGTTTTGGCCCAGGGCTCATCTGGGCAGCATCGGTGAAATACGGAAGTGTAACCAGATGCATTTAGGTTTCTTCTGCAATCCACCTATCAATGATTTTCTTCTATGTGCGCCGGCTATTAATAATATCAGCCATTGAATTTTTTATATTAAATTTAAATAAACGTTTTTTAATTGTCCTTTGATTAGGCAGCAAAATCTCGTCGCACAGTTCAGAAAAAGGAAAACTCTCTGTTCCCTATTTTCACACGTCGCAGACCCGTAAGAGACCAGTCACTTGGGGTTTGTAATGTCCTTACAAACGTCCAGTCATTCTTGCAACCAATCCAACCGATCCAACAGCTTCCCGTCCGTGAGAGGCCATTGCCCCCATTCTTCTCTCGCTGCACCGCTTAGCCGCCCTCAATACATTGTCGAGTTAAGATGGCGCCCAAAACCCCAACAATGCGTGAATTCGGCCGTGAGTTGCGCCGCGCACGCACCGTCCTCATTAAAATCGGCACCGAAATCGTCCACTCACCCGACGGTCTTTTAGCCATGGGCCAGATCGGAAACATCGTGGAGCAGATCGCGGCTCTGCACATGCGTGGCCACAGCATCATCCTCGTGTCCAGCGGCTCCGTGTCTATTGGTAAGATGGTGCTGCACCGTCAATACCTTCTGTCCGGTTCCATGCAGTCTCATTTGGGGGGCCAAGTAGACGACAACGTGCATTTCTACGAAAAAGCGTGTGCGGCAGCCGGACAGAGTGGACTGCAGAGTTTGTATGAGATGCTCTTCTCTCAGTACCACTTGGCATGTTCCCAAGTACTGGCGTCTGACGCAGACTTTCGAGAGCCCCAAGTGAGAAGCAATTTGCAACGTACTGTACGTGCACTGCTGGACGTGGGAATTATCCCAGTGATTAACGAAAATGACGTCATTACGAGACGCACGACGCCGCTTGTGACGGAGAACAAGGTCGCGTGGGATAATGACTCGCTCGCGGCGCTTTTTGCCCAGGAAATGGCGGTGGACTTGATGGTGCTACTTACGGACGTGGATGGTATTTACTCAGGCTCTAAGACGGACAAAAAGCTCATCTCGACTTTCCAGCGTGGTGATAACCAGGTGATTGCTGCTGATAGTCGTGTTGGAACTATTGGGCAGAAGGACAAACTGCACTCGTGTATCCGTGCGGTGGATAGTGGTGCGGTGCGTGCTGCAGTGGTGGCTAAGGCGGAGCAGGGCGTTTTGCTGCGGATCCTCAATGGGGAACGTGTGGGGACTCTCTTTGTATCGAATGGAGAACCCATTGGTGATGATGAGGAGCAACACATTGATCCTTTGTACTCGGGTATCGCTCCACAAGCCCGGAAGCCCATGAGCAAGTTGTGAGATGGCATGTGTATACACTGTCTTTAACTCTTGCTCGGAGATGCATGAGTGGCGTCGTGTAGCTACCATTTCAATAAAGAAGCAACTAAACTACTCTACGAGTGAAAATTATTATACTTTCTTTGAAGTACTGTAGTTGTTTAAAACTTCATTTCTACTGTCTTAGTGCCAGAAAATTGCTATTAATTCTATCTACTGCTGGGTCTCTCGCTTGGTCGAGGTGTTTAAAACGCCTTTTACAAAATTCCATTTTGATTCTAGCAGCACTTGCCGTTGACAGGTGCCGATGACTTTTGAGCTGATGGCTGCAAGTTAAATGATTTCTCGTTAAGCTGAAGGGGTAGAAGTGCTCCATGTCGCTGTGCTTTGCTTTTGTCAGCGTTGTAAATGGCAATCACGAGGTCTTCGAAAGATCGTCGTACATTGTGGCATGTCTTGGCCGAAGCGCGCTGCTGCATGAGCCCGAGAGTCGCTGCCGTCGATTCATGAAGTTCTTGGTCCACGTAATTCCGGTCCTGAATTGTCTGCGGAGATTCCAAGTCGACTTTGTTGCCTACGAGCATGATGCAACTCGTAAGTGTACTGCTCAGATCTGCTGCAGCCTTGAGCTCCTTGAGCCAGTGTTCCTGAGCATTGTTAAAGGACTCTCGGTTGGTCACGTCGAACACTAAAAGAGCTCCAGCGGCTCGACGGTAGTGTCTGCAAAGGAAGAGTATTAGCATTGTAAACATTAGTAGATTAAGGATTTCATATATACAAAGACCAAAGCGATCCGTACGAGCTGGTGATGGCACGATACCGCTCTTGACCCGCTAAAGTCGGCGATTCATAGATAAATTAATACTCGAGCTAGACTGCACTTTCTGGTAGATAAGACAAGCTTTACCTGTGTCCCAAATCTGCGCTTTAATGCGCTTACCGTTGGGGTGACGTATGATGGCAGTGGCGAATTCTACGCCGATGGTTGGTTTACGTATGGCTGAGAAAGATCGAGATAATCCTTGGTCATTGACGGCGTCTGCAGCGAGGAAAGTGGCGAGCAGGTTCGTCTTTCCCACGCCCGGGTCACCTACCAGCACCACTGTGGCAGCAGTAGACATAGAAGAAGTAGATTGGTAAGCAGTAATGAAGACATTTTGCAGATTGAGTGGAGCTTGCAAACCTTTGTACAGCTCGTCGTAGTGCTGCTCCATTATGGAACAAGGGCAGCACACCAGCTTGTTTGTTGCCTTTTTTCGCGTTACCACTCTAGAATTGTACCGATAGAATGGGTACGAGCAAGTTGAATCTACCGGTATTATTAATAATCTGTCCGAAGTGGCAGTCATAGATTTCAGTACTCCTAAAAATAACGATACCGGTAAATTGACATCCTAAAAATAACGATACCGGTAAATTGACCTGCGAGCTCATTTAAGTACGAGTGTTTTTATCATTTTAGCACTGTTTTATACTTAATAAAGTGTTTTATCCTTATAGCACTGTTTTATCCGTCTTAGACCAGCAACGATCGTATCCTTTTTGACATACCATCTACCGGTATTATAACATTAATCGCTTTACAGTGTGTTTCCTGTCCAAAATGATCCCTCCCTTAGATGATATCCGGCTATATTTGATATGGATCGTGTCCACCGACTCGGTTCCCAGTCATATATATACAAAACCTTGATCAACCTGTCTGTTGATATATTTGATACCAAAATGGGCCAAACTTGATACTTAAAATGGGGTAAAATTTAGTGTACATGTAAGAGCCACAATACGATCATCAAGACGTGTTTTACATAAATAATCTAAGATTGGTGCGTCTTGGCAACGATTCCTTCTGTTTTAGTCTCATTTGGCTCGGACCCGAGCGCGAAGATTTATCATGGGTCAAAGCAATATTTTTATAACGGTCGAAAACCACCTAATATAATATGCTTAATCAAGGTTTTCTATCCCACTAATTGATTATCCTGCTATACTTGATATCAACTGGATCAACGGCAACTATTAGTTTTAGGACAGGATGATCTGTACCGGAAATGTAATTAAAATCTATTATTTTAAACTGTAGCATTTTATCCTGTTAAGGATCGACAGACTGACAACCAGAGCGAAACTACTAGTGGTGCACACGGAGCCATAACTCTATAAAAAAATTCAGCTTCATGATAATACTAATTTGCAAGTGTGCTTTTATAGTCCCAGACAACTCCTGTTACGATTTGCCAAATCCCGGAATTAGCAAAATCCCGGGTTCCCACCAAATCGGTGCCTCTTCTTACAGGCAACGCCTGTTAAAAGGACAAATATGTTGAGAATAGAAATCGGACACTGAGGGCAGAGCGACTTCCCGGAGGCCCGTACGGCCGCAATGATAACATCTCACAGAGCTAATAACGGTCTACATGCCTGTGTCGTATCACTATCTATTGAAAAAGGCTGTGTACATTTCTTTCAAATATTTTTCCTTATTCTAATCCTGAACTTGTTGTTGGGGTAATGTACCGGTATATGAAGAATTATCACGCTTCTCGAGAATTTTGCTGCATTTTTCGGGAGGACAAATACCGCGGAACACATTCTCTTCTTCTGTCGGTGGACAAATGATGAAGCGAGCAGATTCGTCTGGTTTGCTGCATGTCCACCTACTGCGCGCAGTTCGAGCGTATTTAGAACCAAGCCTTCCTGCATCACCAGAATACTCCCAAATACTTACCTACCGGTAAACTAATGTGAACGCGGGCCGCCCGCGGCGGGCGTCTACAATCGTCAATTCTGAAGCGAGTTCACCCGATTGTGGGCTTTGTACCCTTGCACTATGGACGACAGCATCAACGCAATCAGCACACCACCGACAAGAGTACAAACATTAAATTCTCGTCTTATTCGTCAGTTCAAAACAAACAGAGAGAAGAGGAAACAGCATCATCATCTACAAAAGGAGAAATATATTAAAGCCCATTACAGAGTTATCAGCGTGACCTCTACCCTTCTTGCTTACTTCATTTTCTTCAAATCACGAGCCACTTCCTCCCGAAAGGCATCCCCAAACTGCTTCACCTTGGGTGCAACGTTCTCGAATGTGTTCTTAAGGGCGTCAGCACTAGTCGTGGCCATCGTTTTGGCATCCTCCACATGGTAGTGCGTCTTGAGAGCGAACCGCTGGAAGGCGCGCGAGTTGGAAAGTGCCTTCACGGCCACGTCATTGACAACATAGGACACAAGACGCTGGAAAAACGACATTTCACTTGAAACCTCTTGCTCTCGACGAGGAATGTTCGGGAATGATGGATGGAGGGGATTCAACACTGTGGTGTGGTATACACACATTGACGTGGCGCACACAGGAACTGCACATCCCAGCTCCCTGAGTTTCTGCCAATCGCGAGCGCGTCTGGACCGTCAGAATGTCACCCCTTCCATAATCGTACCTCCGTCCTCCCCCTGACGCCCTGCAGACCGCACGCTTTCGTCCGCTCCACACACAGAGACCGACCTCACAAGGCCCAGACACTAGCAGATAGCTCCCTCTTTGTCCCGCTGTCATCATGATGCTCAAGAAACTGACTTCGTCTGTGGCCCCGCGCTGCACCCAGACCTTCCAGGGTACGTTCATCATACCCCCAGTATATCCACCTTCCAGCACAAATAAGAAAAAACCATTCCGCACCCGCGGAATTCTCATATTGTCAACATGTTTGTTATTAACCATACTATATGACTGTTATATTTTCTTATATTTTCAGGCCGCGCCGCTATGAGCTCCAAGACTGTCGTGGAGGACTTTAGCTCGCCCGACCACTACTTCGAGAAGGACCGTATTGACGCTGGAGACCCGTCCAAGCGCGCCTTCACGTACTTCATGCTGGGCGGTGCCCGTGTGGCTTACGCGACGGCCGCTCGTCTGGCTGTTATCAAGTTTGTGGGCTCCATGAGCGCGTCCGCCGATGTTTTGGCTCTGGCTACGGCTGAGTTCGACCTGAGCAACATCAGCGAAGGCTCCACGGTCACGGTCAAGTGGCGTGGTAAGCCCATTTTCATTAAGCACCGGACTGCCAAGGAGATCGACATTTCCAACCAGGTGGACGTGAGCAACCTGCGTGACCCGGAGACGGATGCTGTGCGTGTGCAGAAGCCAGAGTGGCTTGTGGTGCTGGGTGTGTGCACCCACTTGGGTTGCGTCCCCACGTCGGACGCTGGTGAGTATGGCGGTTGGTTCTGTCCGTGCCACGGCTCGCACTACGACTTGTCGGGTCGCATCCGGAAGGGTCCGGCGCCGCTTAACCTGGAGGTCCCTCCTTACCAGTTCCTAGAGGAGCACAAGATTCTGCTGGGTTAAGATGGGGAAAAGGTGGTTCACTAAATGGAGGTGGAAAGCTTAATACAGCATTCGATGAAGCAACGGAATGAACAAATACCAAAAAAACACACACTTTGATACATTTTGGTAAGTGGCAAATTTTTAGGAAATGTGACTTTGATACTTTTCAAGTATTAATAGCAGCCCAGTGACTGCAACTAGCAACGAAAATGCTACGAGGAGTAACTTTGCTTGTGTCTGTGACGCCGAAGAAGGTCGTTAACCTCTCATACTGGGGCTTCGCAGTCTGGTGGCTCATCATTCTCGGAGTTCATATCGTCACCTGCGTCTTCAACGCGTTATACGCTTACAGCTACTGGCAGCTGAAAGGCTCGTATCTTAATAACTTACTTCAGTTTTACCAAATCGGATTGCATGAGGAGAATTATGGCACAATCTTCGTGGTGCATGCTACTGTATCGATTATACATGGAGTGTGTTTGTTGCTGATGGTAGGAGGCTCAATACTACAGAAATCACTAGCGTTTACCCCGTGGTCATCGAGTGAGATCGTAGCACAAGGCAAGACAGAGCGAAGGAGCAGTTCTATGCTGCATCAGAATTTCTCCAGAGTTTATAGTAAAGTCACGTACCCTTGCGGTCTCTGTGGGGTGAATGGCAAGTACTTTGATGTTGCTCTCGTATGCCGCGAGATCGTCGAGACTGCTTTACAAACAGTACAAGCTTACCGAATGAGTACCCTTCTACCACGAACATTGTTGAATCGGTTTTACGTTGTTTTGCTAGCAGGCAATTGCTGGTCGTCGCTCTTCGCTGACTCGGTATTTCTCGGTCGAGACGAAGCCCGTAGACGCTTTGCATGTATTGTCTGCGATTGCTTACTAGACCTCATGGCTTGTATTGGGGTGACTTTAATGGTGCTCCTGAACTACGTAAGCGACTACAACGTTGAACTCCGAGGATTCGATTGGGAGAAATGGTACGATGACGAGTGGGTGGCTCGAGCTGTTAATGAGTTTCGCATGGTGGCTATTGTATCATGGTCGGACCTTATTAGTCGAACCATTTTCTCGCTTGGATTGGTCATCACGACAACGAGCTTGAAGCGATTACTATGGCGCTTGCCTCGAAACACGAATCGTGTTAACCAGTCAACTACTTCCATCGTCGTAGCTGTCGGTGTCACGAGAAAATTCCTTAACAACGACAAAGTTAAAAATCGAGGACCAGCACCTGTCGAGGTGCTGGAACCACCTACAGAAGGAGCGAAACCTTGTGCTAGAAAGTTTATACGTAGTGACCGTCCTGTTTTACATATTGTTCACTTATTATTCGGGATCTGGGGCTTTGTAGTGCTAATACTTCACATTCACTCGTCGATGCAACCTACATTACCACAGTGTTTAATGCAAGTAAGACCATGGGCAGCTTCACGTCCTTCTTGCTATTTAGTTGGTCTCGACTGTCACTCGTTAAATCTCACTGGCGTGCGGAATGAAGTGCGTGAAATATGGAGCGAATTTGACGCCTCCACTGTCGTTCAACTGCTGATTCGACACTGCCCAAGACTCGAGGTGCCCGATACTTTCACTCAGTTTTGTGGCCTTCGAGGGATTAAAGTGTACAATACGAGCATTGCTGACTGGGGTGAGTCTGCTGCAGTTACGGCTGCTAACCATCCCGAGTTAACGACTTTGTTTCTAGCTCGTGTCAATATGACGGACGGGCTCTTACCGGTTGGATTTCAGTCGAATGACTTCCCACAGTCGCTGTACGACATTGAAATTTGTACCACAAACCTTCGTGAATTACCCAATGATCTGGATTTGAAGTGGATTTCACGATCAATTGTCTCTGTCGAGTACAGTCAACTGACAATGGTTCCTGCGGTGCTAATACGGCTTGAACCGTCGTATTTATCGCTGACTGGGAACCCGATCACTGAGCTTCCGCCAGAGATCTTCGAGATTGAGGGATTGATTGAACTCTGGATTAGTAATTTGAACATTTTTGAGCTACCTCGAAATGTGACACAAGTGACAATATCGTTGTCCCGGATCTACATTTGTAAGACCAACATTTCGTTTTTTTGGTCGTGGATAGACGACTTTGTCCAGGCTGAACCACAATTGCTATTAGCTGCAGGTTCAACCTACTGTAACAAGCTCGAAAAACTTGAGAATGGGACGGCAACAATGTTAGGAGTGCCGCTGTCATCCGAGTACTCTACCATTCTAGTGGATCCGACTGAAGAAAACCGAGATGCGATTAGGAAAGCAATCGACTGTAGCCCTTCGTTTAATGGTTTGTTCTACCCGCTCATTTTTGATGACGGTATTAACGCCATCAGCGCTCCTCCCGTGTTGAGTTGAGCTATAAACCAACGTTTGTAGTACTATCTTTATTATTTTAATAAAAGGAATAATATATACCACATCTTGTATAATATGTTCTTCGACTTCTGAAGTGGGCATGCTCGGTTGCCGAACATAACTCCTATAAATGACTTGAGAATCGATTCTCAAGTCTATAATAAATAATCTTCATAATATTAATATGAAGATTATTAATTATAGAAAATAAGAGCTGAGGTGTCGATAGTAAGCTCCATAGCGGATGAACAAGTCTTCTACAAGTCTTCTACAGGTACTTTACCGTTTGTTGGGCAGTGACAGTGCATTTTGTGTTGTATTGTAACTGAAAACTGGAAACTACTTTTTCTACCGGTAAACATGCGCCTCGATACCGCCGAATTTTCGATTTCACATGATTTTAGCCATATTATATCGATGCTGGGCGGATCGTGCTGGCAGCGTTCTCTTCTTTTTTTCCATGGCAACACTGCTGGTTCACAAGATAGTAAAATGAAGAAGGTCGTACAGGCTCAAAATTCCTGTACGATCTTCTTCACTTTATTATTATATTTTGCCGATCAAGGATCGGCACGGACTTTTTGGGGTACAAAGGTAGGGTTTTCGAGGTTAAATGGTACGACGAGAAAAGGATCTTACAACAACAACAAATTACTCAAGGAGTTAGGATGGTAGACTACTTACTGTCAGTACGAAGAGAGCTGCTGCAGTGGCTACTGTTATGAGTACACGATAACACCTAGACTGTGTAAAAGAAGTTCCGCTGACACCGAGCTCTATTACGTGTAGTACTTCTCTAGACATTCACCACTTCAACCCATTTTTTTGACAAAGCCAAGTGACAGCTACGGCGGCACAAATCTCCAATGTAATATATTATGTCCAATCTGAACAAAACAGAATCACAAAAGCTAAAATGAGTTGTCGTTACTGGAAACCTCTCGTGGCATGCGAAAATGCAACGGCAGCAAACTGCACAGCTTCTAAACAGCCACTCTTCAACTTCCTTCTCTGCTCCGACGCTTCACAAGCTCAAAAAATGCATCGCGCTAGGCCTAAAGCTCCACTCACTGTACGACAACACGGATCTGTCCAACTATGAACTCTGTTTAATGGTTGTACGTGTAGATCATGGAGAAAAAAATCCCTCAAAACCCAAGGTTTAAAAACACACAGAGCAAAATTGATTCAGGTTCCACGGTGAGCAAAGTGCGCTTAATCTGTACGTTTTCGCTCTTTTCCCTTTATTTTTAGAGAGTTTTGTACGTCTAATACCTATTTCTTCGTTGTTTTACAGCACATAAAGAGTTCTTAAAGCGGCGTGACGAGACTTTCCGTCGTATTACGTGCCGTTGCCTGGCTGAGCTCTTCAATGAGTATGAAGACACAGGCGGTTCTAGTCAGCCGGAAATGATTGCAAGGATGGTAAAAGGTGCTAACGGGGAATTCAGCATGGAACGGGTACCAGTTAGTGAAGACAATCAAGAGAGTTGCGGACCTCGGATTGTAAGCTACGACGCTGAAGAGAAAGAAGATTATGATCCTCCTTATCTCGTTCTCGACACCCGCAGTAAGGACGAGTTTGCAATCAACCGCATACATCGTGCTATGAATTACCCAGCCACGTTTTTAAACCGCGATTTGCTTCTGCCAGAGATGCACCAGTTTAAAAACCACGAGACTAAACTGATTGTCCTTTACGACTTGGATGATAAAACTGTAGCGCAGACTGCGCACACGTTAGTACAGCGAGGCTTTGACAACATTTACGTCCTTAGTGGAGGGATAATTGACTATGCAGATGAGTTTCCGACCCATATCGAAGGCACTCCGTTTCCTCCTAAGCCAGTCGATCCCACTAAGAAATCTACCAAGCGTCAAGTGTACAACGGATCGCCGGCACTCTCAGTCACTACGAGCTCTCGAAGCGTTCGTAGTGCTGCCACACGCCGGAAAGGGACTCCATCGGATGTTTGCTCCGTCATGAGCAATCTTACAGTAGCCGAATCCGTCATTTCTAAGGCTACAGCTCGCAAAGAACGTGGCGTTGGCGTTGCGAATTATTATAGGTAAGAAAGGAGGTCACATTTTTTAAGGACAATAAACATGATTTTACGCTTAAAAATCGTCAGAATATGTCTTGAATAAATGGTATGTCCAATTTTCGCAACATGTACTTCAGCTGTTGTACGTTATTAATAGGCGCTGCACGACAGTGAAAGCTCGTACACGTTAAGAAAAATGCGTTAACGTGTAAGATACAAGCATCCGGGCTCAAGGGGTTAATAGGCGCTGCACGACAGTGAAAGCCGCGGAGTCGTTACGGCAACCCTAAATATGCGACATTTTGGGTCGCTTTAGATTGCTTTAAAAGTGTTTTTAAAAATTGGGAAAATGTCTAAAGAGGTATGAAATCCTAAATTAAATGCCAAACGTGTATGTACCGTCTAAACCTAGCCTGAACCGAGGAAGTCGGTATTGCTGCATACACCTGCATACACGTTTGGTAGCAACGTTTGGAGATTGTATACACGTTTGCAGGTGGAGGAAATGAATGATTTTTATTAGGAGTCTGTTAAGGAAGCGGGAAACCTTCAGCACTGCCTAGACATGCAGTAAATCATGTTAGCAGTACGAAGGAGAAACTATCATTTTGCCTTCCACTCGTAAAAATACCCGCGAGGGACAGGTCGTTCAGGAGTGAACGCAAAAAAAGGACGGAACTGACACAAGAGGTGACAGACGATCGACGCATGGCAGCGTCCTGGAGCATGAGCACCAGCGATGCTACCAGCACGGACCATGACCCGCCCCCCCTGCTGGACGGCAGGAGGTCGACACTTCCAAAGAGGGGACGTGTACAGACGCCATCGGACACGACGGAGGGAGATGCAGAGGGGAGGAGCAAGAGGCTGTACCGGAGGACCTACCAAGCAGCATACTGCAAAAAAAAACGGGACCGACGACAAATGACGGCATACCCGGAGCTGGAGACAATAACCTAACATGGGGGGAGAAGTTGCGAGCTCGACAGACCGAGGCACACCCGATCACGGCAGAGGCAGCAAGAAAATCTCGCATGCTTGCCGGTGTATGGAACCCTGTTCATATACAACAACTCATGCACACCATGATGACCAATTGGAACGTGGGACGAACCAAGTTATTGACTCCCGACGAACTGCAGATGCGGGCAGAGGCACTGACGCCAGCAAAAGCTAACAGTGACTCGAACATTCGACCGTGGACGGCGAGAGAAAACGACATTTTAATGACCTACCTGAAAGAGTTGCCGCATCCCCCGAATTTCGTCAAGGAAATATTTGTTAGCGATCATCGTACGATGTTAGAGGACATGCACGAATAGTACTTCAATGTTGCATTGACGGCGATAGTACCGGCTTCAGTGAGGATGACCAAGCACACAGCGCATGCACCGATCTTTAAGGAGCTGTTCCAATCTAACACTGACCGAAACACGGGACAAGAAATGTTACGGGCTCTTCAACAGGATGTTAAACGGCTCAGTTTCGATGGTGTCCAAACGCTGACTATCATATTCTATGGGGCAACCGCGGCAGCAAAGTGGACCAAGAAAGCACTCCGACTGCAGAAGGCGGTCATAGTCTTCCAAGACACGGCTCGAACACCCGGGCAAGTACACGATGGCTGTTACACCCCTTCACAACTGGAATTACAATACGCTATTAGAGTATATGGCAGCGAAGGGCTGGCACTCACAACACTTGCGCGAACACTAACCCAAATTGCGGGAGCGCAGGTGCTGAATGCAGAGTATGCACGGGCCACCAGGACGGAGATTTATGACAACAGGTACATCACGGTGAGATTTGCGCAAACGCACTGTCCAACACTGTTGCAAGGGGTGTCAAGGATTAAAATTGGCACGCACGAGCTGCAACTGCATCATTTTCAAAAGCACCTCCGGAGACCATGCGCGCGTTGCTTGAGCTCATGGCACGGGGCTGCAAAATGCACGTTGGCGGCCAACAAAGTCGACGGGGCTAAGCAGAAGGCGTCTAGAGTGGTGACCGGGCGGGTGGAGGCGGCGTCGACGCTTCCACGAGCTGGCCTCGAAGTACAATCTGTACAGCAGTTATTGGAGTTCATGACAGGCCATCAAACACCTGTCGCACTGGACATCTCCATGAAATCGCTATGGTCGATTGGAGATGACCAACTCGGACAGGACAGTGGGAATATGGCGGGACGAGAACACGGTATCGAACAGGCAGGACGGACTGAGGAAGCGACTGATCTCACCCGGCAGACGATCATGCCAGATAGGGAGGGCTACTACACCAAAACAGCTAAGTCGATCAAGCGACCGAAAGACGGAGATATCACTGCCAGGAACGGGGAGCATAAGGGGACTGAGCCAGCAGTCTCCAGCAGTACCGGTCACGGGGCAGATGACGAGGGCGACACTCCACGGGAAAAAGCTCAGGTGCAAGCCGCGCTGCAGACGGGAACGGCAAGAAAGCAGAAGAAGGGTAAGGCTGGGGTACTCAAAGGTGCGGGTTCCAAGAGCACTCAACTCAAAAAGAGCAGCACCACTGGCACGAAGCGATACGATCATTTTCAACGTAAGGAGGCACTGGGCCAATTTGAGGTGCTGGCTGAATCGGACAGTGACGACAATGCAGCGGAGGAAATGGAGATCACAGGCGACCAGGACGACCGTGGCAGCAGCGGGGCGCGGGAGATAGACCAAGCGACACGGACCGACGACGCAGTGCTAGAACTGAAACGGGAAGCACCGAGCTTCGACGACGCAACACCTGTTTCGGACGAGGAGATGAAGGAGTCATCCCCAATAGAAGTACGGGAGGAAAATGACGCGAGAAACTTGAGGGACGGGGGTCCAAAAAGCACGGCAAAAACGAAAAAGAAATTGCAATTCAACAGGAAGAAGTCGTCAACAAAGACGGATGGGAAGGCGTACATCCGACTCACGTCAGGTACGACACCGAAGATCGCACCGAAACTCGGAAAGCGACTGCATCGACCACCAGGGAAACTTGCCAAGCCGGATGCCGACATGCGAACTACACAGAGCAGTATGGAGAGGTACATGCAACCAAAAGTAGAGGATGCACCCGTCATGCCAACCGAGACCACCCTCGATCAGCCGCAGACCGACAGTAATGTGTGCCCTCCCGTCAGCACACATACTGACATTCCAGCGGAAATGCCGGACTCACAAGAAGACATGATCATGGGTATCACGAGGATCGGAACAGATCCCGGGGACAGCGACCTTCCAATCCAACTAGGGCAATGGGTGTACAGCTTCAATGGGAGAGAAGTCGAAGTCATGGCAAATGGGCAATCCCTTTTCTTGGCACTGCATGCGTCGATGATGAATGTTAAAGCTCCGAAAATGCGGAACACGCAAGCTGTAGTCAATAACGCCACTGATTTGAAATGGTACATTTACTCCTTGATGATGAAGAATTTACGTGGCGATGTGGAAGCTCAGCTCGTGGATTCAAGCTGTAGTCAATAACGCCACTGATTTGAAATGGTACATTTACTCCTTGATGATGAAGAATTCACGTGGCGATGTGGAAGCTCAGTTCCGATCCATGAATGCAAGACGCTATATCCTGGCCGTCCACAATATACATCGGTAGAAAGTGCTACTGCTGCACTTTTTGTACACTACGATCATGCCCGTGAGCGTTCGGTCGGGAAAACGGTGCCAGCGGCGTTTTGGGCGGGACCACACGAACTGAGAGTCATAGCTCAAAATTTGCGGGAACCGATACTAGTATTCGATATTAAACAAAACAGCGATGCTCACGTAAAACGGTACGACTACTCAAATCACCGACTTGCCTGGAACAGATCATGAAAGCGGAACGGTTATAGCTATGACGGACAGAGAGGCGACAGACTATATCAGATCCTGCTGGGGATTACATGTACTACCGACTTTTTGGTCCTGAGGCACCAGGAGAGACATTTTGCTGGTCTGAACATTGGCGAATTGTTTCTAAAATGGAGAACAGAGGGGGATGTGGATTTTGCGGAACACAATGTGTCGGAGGAGTATGAATGGAAAGAGGAAATAAATGCGCTCAGTGACTACGAGAAGAAGGTGGATCTGTCCACGATTAACAGGTTGGCGGACATGGACAACGTGAACAAACTCCTCATTAAACGGCTACCCATGCGTCTCAGACTAGACGTGGTTCATGCACGCATGGGATTACCCATCCTCGCCAATGAGGGTCTGGAAATAGATTGGGATACGGCGATCGCCAGAGAGGAGAGACGCATTCACGCCGGATATGGCATGGATGGGTACGTATCGTCTCAAACAGAGGCGCACGACGACGATGCTGAAGAGCTCCCTATGCGTTACACAAGACCGGCAACCGGTGAGCTAGTGATGACGTCTTATTTTCGTATACTCCGTGATTCGCCGGAGGCGCCCATCGATGAGGTAGATACACCCCTGGCGGCATTGGTGGCAGCAGCGAACGCGGAAGCGCTGGCAAAATGGCTCACTTTCTATCGCAAACAATTTGGAATCCCGGATACCAAAAGAAGAGGAACGAAAGTAGCCGACATACGTACTTGGCTGTGCAACCACACGGATGCATTGCGCCACCTTTTCGCATATCTTCCCTACCCAGAATACGAAGCAAAACAATGGACTGTGGACGGTCTAGCTGAATGGGGGGGGGGCGGCGGAAGTCAGACGAGAACAGATAGGAGCGCTTAAACGCATAATTGCTGCAGCAGACACGAACACGGCAACCAGGAATTTCTGCGAAGAATGGGTAGTGGCGGGTGAGGACAGTTCGATTCACACCATTACGGCGCAAGCGCTAGCTCGATCTCCGGACCGGTGGAGACGGCTTAAGCAGCGCATACCTGCTGAGTACTGTAGGGGCCAGCACCCGCAGTTAACGGAACAGACGTGGCGAATACTGCATGTGCTGCCTTATACTGTCGGGGACTGGGGAAACACTATACTCGGGCGAATCCCAGATGGAGCACGATCGGCATGGTATGACGGCTTTCCGTTTCTACGAAGTCTCTGTCGCGGCATGATAGACCACAACGACTGGAGTTCTGTTAGCTTTAGGGGAACAAGGGGAAGAAGAGTCACTCGAGGCCTACTCGGTGAGCCGGGACTAAGGGCTCCGCGAAGCCAAACCAGACTGGGTCGGACAGAAGGACGGGACAGACTTGTGTGGATCGAGAGGACCAAACGGCGCACGAGGAGTGTGATGGGGTACGACAGGAGAGGTGCACATACCCAGGGTTCAGCAGAGCGGAGAGAGAGAACAGGGAGGAGGAGAGAGAGCGACGAGAGGTGGTGGAAAAAGGGAGCCCACATGTCCATCAGGTTGCAGAGGCCAGTCAAAGAGTGACTACGATGAAGGACTATTGCCGGCCCATCACCACGGGAGAAAGGACGAGAGCCATCCAAATGCAATTTGATGTTGACAGGGCGGAGAGAGTGACAACTCGGAAAACTAAACAAAAGGGGAAGCGCCGGGGGCGCAAGGAGCACCAATTACAGGAAGGCGACCAGACGCTGGAGCTAATCACCCAAAATGTTAACGGTTTTGGGGCGACGGAGGCGGACAGAATCACATGGTTCACTGCTTTCGGAGAACAGGACGCGCATGGCCGAACGGACATTATGGCACTGCAGGAGACTCATGTCAACAGTGGCGAAGTAGCGACTTTTCAGAAACGATATGCAGGACGGTGGGGATTTCGTTCCGGAGGTGAACAGCCCGAATTGTCGTTCTGGGCACCTGCTGAAAATCGTCAAGGAGGTGTAGCAATTCTTATTGACCCGTACGGGGTATTTAAGGACGCACGGCCTATTCTGACCAAGTGGTGGAGCTCTAGGTTCATTGCGGTTCACGGGCTGCTGGACGGACAACCAACGATCGTTTGCAGCATTTACGCACCACATTTACATGGACCACGCGAGGATTTTTTCGAGCGACTAAAGGGAGTAGATTTCCCCCAAGATACAATGGTCTATCTGGGCGGTGACTTCAACTGCACGTTAGATGATGCGGCAGACAGGAGTTATGAAACGGCAGGCAGTGAACATGGATCGAAGGCACTCCAACGGCGGTTAACGCAGTGGAACATGCTGGACCCAGTTGCAGTAGCAAGACCCAAAGTCTGGGAAGCGGAAGATCTAGTGCGACATAGGGCTGAGACACACACGTACTCACACACGGTGACTGGTCAGGGTGAAGCGACAGCGCGGCTGGACAAGTGGTACGTTGCGGCGCACACGATGCCGTGGATAGCAGGATGGAATCTGGTGGATTTCGGGGCCCAGTCCGATCACAGGGGGACCAAGTTACACGCGAGGTCGCCAGACGACCCAATACGTATTACGAAACCGAATACGGTGTACCCACCGCCAGGGTACGCGGCCACTGCGGTATACGAGATGACTGACTTTCTGTTAACGCAGTTCCAACAGCGGTTGGAACAAGAGCAGTGGAGAGCACATGCGATTGCCGAGGAGTGGGACAAGCTGAAAGAGCAAGTGACAAGACGGACCAGACTGTGTGTGAAGGCAAGAAAAAAACTCACCGTAATACGACAAAACAAAAACTGGCGAGATTGGTTCGGCAGCAGCAATTTCTACTGGATGCACAAATGGGCCGCAAACCAGACGTTGATATGATCAGTGGTGACTTCGCGGCGATGTCTTTGGACGATTTTGCAGGCCCATGGAGGGCGACACGACTCCGAAGAGCCATTACAGCATGCAAGCAGCGCAGAGCAGCGATCGGAAGAACCAAACTGTTCAGGAACAACACGCATTGGACCGGAAAGACTACCAGAGCGTTATTAAAAAAAGTGTCGACGAAGTTCGGTGATAACGTAATTCACAAATTGACGCCGGTGGAGGGGGCGCCGAAACGCACTATCCATCAGAAGGCGGACATTTTGGCAGATGCATGGCTGCCAATTTTCCAGCAACACCCAACTACGGAGGCGAGGAAGCAGACAATAGTGGATTGGTCGGGCGAGCAAAAGGACAGTTCGGCAGATCAGCTCACTTCAAGAATGACTCTCCGGCGATTCGCACTTGGCAGATGCTGATTCATGTCACCTTAGTAGACTCAGTGTTTTCGGACCCGGGGCCATACGTACACCTTCCTAAGGAGGATACCGATACTGAGGAGAAAAGCAACTCTAGTCCTCCAGCAGCCAATACAGGTTATTTAGGAGGATACCGATACTGAGGAGAAAAGCAACTCTAGTCCTCCAGCAGCCAATACAGGTTATTGGCCATTGACCTCACGCAGGGTGATACTCCGATCATGCAGACATCCATCACTGCTTTATCA
>JAIKVB010000339.1:0-29392 GCA_024679045.1 Phytophthora brassicae | reverse complement strand
CCACATGACGCTCTTCTAGTACACGCCAGTGTTCCCGGGCAAGACCCTGCAGGTGTCCGTGGACGTGGAGAACGGCGTCGCCTTCTGCCATGCCTTTCCTCCGCCGTGCTTTTGAATTTTGAATGCGGAAGTTGGTGGGAAAAATTGTGGTTCTAAAAAGATTGTCAAAAATCAAAAATCAAGTTTCACATTAGGCGAGCTACCACGTTGCGTATACAAGTGCTGTTCTGCTGCCACCGCTGTCTATATTTACTACTAGTAGTGTCTATACTAGCACTTCGGGTCGTGCTAGTCTCCTCCAAGCTGTTTTGGTGACGCTACAGGATGTGGCAAGCGCTCTTCTTGGGCTTGGGTACCTTTTTCCGACGCACCTCACGCACAAACGTTTCGAATACTGCCGTCACGTTCACACCTGTTAATGCACTCGTCTCGATGTAGCGTGCGTTGTACGAGTGTGCTATCCGTCGCCCTTCCTCCGTGCTCACTTGGCACTTGCTCGGGTCTCGGTCTACTACATCCTTTTTATTGGCCACGAGGATAATAGGCGGCAGCGGCCGGCGGCTTTCGTTGATCTGAAGGTGCAGGTCGAAAAAAGGTTGAAGTTCCTGCAGTTATAACATCAGACAAGTTAAATATAACATCTCCAACACCACGGAGGAAGAAGCAGCAGCGTACATGAAGAGAGATCCGCGAGTCCATACTGTACACAAAAACATAGCCATCCTTGTCCATCATCCACTGTCCTCGTAAAGACTCAAAGTCCTGCAACGCAGACCAGTAAGTACATAGTAAGTCATCCAGAACCCCTTCCAGTAAAATGTCCACCTCATTCTACAACGTACATCCTGCCCTGCAGTGTCCAGGATCTCAAGCATACACAGTCCATCATCAACTGTGAGGGCTTTCCTGTACGCATCCTCAATCGTAGGGTCCCAGTCTTTAACAAAGTAGTCTCGTACGAAGCGCAATGTGAGAGCACTTTTACCCACACCTCCCGACCCCAATACGGACATGTGGAAAGTCTCTTGTCCATTAGCAGGACCTGGTCACACGAATGTAAAAGCACTCGTTAGTTTCCTTCTCATTCGCACAAATTCCCACTGCAAAACTCCATACCAAGACTCTTGTAGAAGGCCTCGCCCTGTGAGACGTAGAGTGTGTCGTTGTTCTGCAGCTCATCCACGTCTGAGATCTCGGCGCCACTGGCGAGGAACAGCCGCTTCGCACGCACACCTAGCTTTTTACTGGCTACCTTCTTGAGTCTTGTGATGCTGTCTTTAGCCTTGAGACTCATGACCTGTCATGAACAACCTAAAGTCAGCTTCATTCTGTTTCAATTTGCTAAGAGATTTCTCTACCTTCCCCTCGGAGCCTGCTTCGTTGCGGTAGATGAACAGCCGCATGTCACTCATAGTGCGGAGCGAGCGCTTTGCCCCTGAGTTCTCTCACACGCCGTGCGCAACCTTACAACAAAGGTGGCGGCGAGTTTTGGCTGTCCCCCCTGTCGCGAGAATAGGGGATCAGATCTGAGTCATTGAGGTGATGAGGATCAGATCTGATTGGGTAGCTTACCGGGACAATACAAATGTAAAGACATCCTGATCTGATAGAACTCGCGTCGAAGAAAACATAAACGATAAAGAATGGCGCAGAAGAAGCTCTGATCTGATAGAACTCGCGTCGAAGAAAACATAAACGATAAAGAATGGCGCAGAAGAAGCATCTCTTAACAAACTATAAGGAGCGCGAATGGCAAGGAGCGCCAATGTCTTTCATCAACCGAACAAGTCAGCTTGCTCGTCACTAGTTCATGTTTTTCTCTCTTTGGTATCTTGAAGAACAACACTCCTCGACAGGCGTAGGTACCACCTATCGTCGAGCGGTCTCCATCTGGAGCATTTTAGAAAGACGAAGACTCTCTACCAGAGAGTGAAGCATACGATACGTTTTCCTATCCTCCCAGTCATCGGCTTAAATTATTAATACCAGCATCAGTAGTCTACGAAAATATAGTAAACCGATTTCTTTGCGAACTCCCGATTCAAGCCTCTCATACATTTTACATTCGAACTCAATTCACGTTTCTAATTGTAGCGTCTGGGACATTGCGATGATCACTTAACCTTATTCACCGTCACTGTACCCATATCATTTCTGTCAGGTTTCCTTCCCCTACCTTCTCTCTTTTATCAGCCAGAAGAAGCTACCTAACCGCTCGAAGCTCCATTGTGCTATTGCTACAGCCCTACAATCCCCCCGTGTTGCAGTTCCCACCTCACACCAAGTCGTTGTTCTTCTCGCTTGCAGTCGCTGGTTTTCACCCGAAACGTGAATTCCTCTGACCCGATCTTTCCCCTTGCGACTGGTCAGTTCTCACGCTCTGCCGCCATTTTCAGCCCATAAACGTATTCGATAGGTTCACCTATTGAACATGCGGAAGAACTCCAATTCAAATTCGCCAGGAACGAGACGACGACTGCGCTCCAAGGAGACGGAGGAGCTGGGCGCCCCTGCTGTATGGATCGTTCCAGACTGGGCTTCGCACCCCATTATTGAGAGTTTCTACGGCCATACGAGACATGCGCGTGCCAGCTCCTTTTACGAGGTCATGTGCTCCCCCATGAATGCTACAGCCACGACGACACTAGGCGAGAGTTGCTGCGGTTACAAGGCGATGGACAACGAAGATGACGGAAGACGCGTCACCAATCAAACGCGTCGTCCTTTCGGCTCTTTTGCTTATTCCTGCACGACCGACACAAGCGACGAGGCGTCTGGACTCAGTCCACTGTACGACCGTCACGCAGTTATGGCTGTCGGTACAGATAGTATCAAGACCACAGAGAACTGTGACGTTGGCTCAGGGTTCGCTAATTGGAACCGCTTAAGACGCTCCATGATCCTCGTGCCGGTGCCTGCAGACCATCACTTTAATGGCCGAGCTGGAGCGAGATCAATGGTGGAGAATGGAGCAGGTCTGAGGCTTAATCTGAGTCCAGCAACGTCGTCCTCGGATCTTGACAGTCTGGACCAGCCACACTCGCCGCCCACATCCAGTAGATTACGTGCTAAACTGCAGGAAAGTCTTCGAGATATGGATGTTCGTATTGCGGAGGAGCACCAACGGTTAACTCAAGCACAGAAAGGAAGCAAAAAGACAGCGAGGAAGCGTTCTACAGCACCAGCCAACGTCATGTGGAGTTTATTGTGTGGTGCACGAACTGGAGAAGCTTCACAGGCTGATGGACTGACGTTTCTGACTGAGAAACTGGGTGTAGCTGTGTCACACCGAGCACTAAACCAGTTGCAGCGGCATCGACGTCACGTACGTGGCATTCTGCAAATTGTGACGGCACACAATCCGGATTTGGAGCTGACTGAGCGTCAATTGGATTCGTTTGAAGTGGCGGATGCGATGTTAGCCAATGATATCAAGTACAGTGTATTGCATCAACAACACACACTCCTCGTTGCTAGTGCGACACAGCGACGTCGAGCTGTAGCGCAGGCGAAGTTACACAATGGCAATGATTGTTTCGAGAAGACACACGTGAAAAGTGTCATGCTTGCGAAATTGCTAGAGGCTGTGAGTTGGTATCGTCTAGTGCAACGCAATGCGCGTGAGGAATCCGCATCCAGCTCTGTCGGTGTGGCATCGGCTCCCGATTCAGTGGCTTCATCAGCTCCTAGTTCAGTTTCTGGTGGTCTACAAGAGCTGCAAGTGGAGAAGATTCTGGATGTGCTAGCGGGTGAAGAGTTTTATTCCGATTTCAGTGAACTAATGTGCCAGTCCGACTGGTGGGAGATCGCGCAGGCTCACTTTGAAAACATCATTTTCTCGTCCAAGAACTCGCGAATTTGTCAGTGGATTTTACAGCTCTCGAAGGACATTTCTGCCGTTAGTTTTGAAGAATTGGAGGAAAATCAGAGCGGAGGTCTTGCAGGCTCACTTTGAAAACATCATTTTCTCGTCCAAGAACTCGCGAATTTGTCAGTGGGTTTTACAGCTCTCGAAGGACATTTCTGCCGTTAGTTTTGAAGAATTGGAGGAATATCAGAACGGAGGTCTCCATTCTCGAACTGCTTCAGTCTCAGAGAAACGTATGCGCCACAGAGATGCTATTCAGCAGGCGTCGTGGACAAAAGATCCACCACCTGAGCAGATTCTCGACTTTCTAGACCGCCTTACGAGTCGTGTGCGTCGTGAGTTCGATGTACCTATGGACGTGAGCAAGAGCCTACACGTATTTATCCAGCGCACTGTTTTCCCACGTATAGCCGTACTCTGCTTCAACCAGAGAGCCACTCGGGACTGCCAACGGAAGGACAAGTTATGGCGCAAAAAGTGTGCTGAGCTTGGTGGTTTGCCCATGGAAAACTTGGCCGTGGCTCCTGATTTGGTGTCCAAGATCCGCTCGAGTCTGCCTAGTCACCGTATCCGCGGACCGAACGGAAGTGGCAGTAACAGTCCTGTTCAACGGCGGGTATATCTCCTTCGCGCGATCGAGGCCTTTAATGGCATGAAGAGTGTCGTTCCGTGTGACTTACTGGATGAACTCATGCACGGTGTGGTCATTTTACACCACGAAGCGGCGCTTGTGTTGGGTACAACACAGTTTTCAGTGGAGACTTTCTTCCCTTTGTTGGCGTATGTGCTGCTGCACTGCCAACTGTCTACAATCCACGCTCAGCTGCATCTTCTGGAGAACTTTGCCATCACAGCTGATAACGCCAATGGAGAGGAGTCGTACTACGTCTACTGCGTACATGCTGCCGTGGAGTACGTTTGCAACACAGCAGGACTCGGTGCTAGGCCCAATCTTGTGAGTCCCGTAAGTACCTCTTCCAGTGCAGTCTCGACCCCAGGTGGCTCCGGTCTCACAACGGTAAAGCCCATCAGTCCGTCACCTCCGAAGAGCTACTCAGCATTCTCGCTAGAAATTGAATTAGCAAACGAACTCAACGAGAAGGTGTCAAGCCCGTCCAATACTAACAGGAATTCAGACGCAGAGCAGCCTGAACTCACAGGAATGTCAGGAAACGATTAAAACTTTCCAGATTCACCTGAAAATCACGCAACGAAAGAAGTTAGCCAAAGCATCGAGCCAATACCCTTTTTATTTATGTGGCGTGTAGCAACGCGAAGACAGCAGTGAGATCGAAGCAGGTCTCTCCTCCCCTTGAATCTAAATAAACGTGTCGTGATCGTTTTCAAACCTTTTTGTTCCTCAATGTCATTGCATTTTACAGCTTAGTGTGGTTTGGGTACGTGGCCATCGACGTAAAAGTTGCGGGTAGCCTTGGGCAGCATCACGGTGGTACCTTCAAAGTCCTCGTCCACAATCACTTGGCAGCCTAATCTGGAGGTATCTGTGAGTCCAAAAGCCATGTCCAGCATATCTTCCTCGTCCTCACAAGCCTCTTCCAGCTTTTCGAACACAGAATCTTCCATGATCACGTGACAAGTGGAGCAAGCCATGGACGACTCGCAAGCGCCTTCCAGATCAATGTCATTGGCGTGCGCCACATCCAAGATGGACATGCCGGTCTTAGCCGCGACCTCCTTCACTGAGTCATCCCGCAACTTAAATTTGATATGAACCCTGTCCACAAATAAGAACATATATAAATAAATTGTAAATTAGAATCAGCATATAGACCCAATTAACTGCAGATTGCGCTTCTGCCGTACGTCGGATTGGAGGCGAACTTGGACGCGTCGCCGTGCAGAGCACTGGCGGAGGCGTGGAAGAAGCGCGGCGCCACGGACGCCGATACTGGTAGGAGGCGTTTGCTGAGCACACGGAGCATCGTTGGCCAGTGAAAGTGGGATAAGCTTACAATAAAAGTGAGCGGTCCAAGAAAATGTGCACACAAAAAGTATTCTACTTTACCCTACACCGTCTCACAATTTGTTTTAGCAAATCAAAACCTTGTATTATGTAGCCATGTCCTCTTCAACGCCCCCCACTTCCATAGCCTGTAGCCCACCCATTGCAGCAGATTACATTTCGGCGGAAGATAGCGAAGTTCTTGAGGCTTTTTAGACCAGTTTATAATGGTAAACAAGGTACCTGGACGGCGTCTGGAATGTAAAGTGTGGTGAGACTTGGTAGATCTTCGAGATTGGGCAAGTGAGTCAATTCACGAACTATGGAAAGCACAAGAGTTGAAAGCTCATGTACATGCAGTTATGAGTACGAAGTCAGGCCGGAAGCTCCTCTTATACGGATAAAGTGAAGGTTGTACAGGCTAGAGAAAATGAGTGAACTCTTTCATCCACTATGGAAGTCTCTGCGTCTTCGTATAGATAAGGATCGTGTTCAGCAAAAATGGTGAGTTTAATTGTTTAGATACTTTGATAAGGTGAACGTACAAATCTTTAAATATGTAATCGTGTCAGCAAAAAATGGTGAGTTTAATTGTTTAGTATACTTTGATAAGGTGAACGTACAAATCTTTAAATTTTGTAGCTCGTTAGGCAGTTCAGGTAGCGCTCGATTGACAATCTGCACAGTTTGGAGATACCCATTTAATGCCAGTGCACTCACAGCTTCTGTCACATCAGGAGCGTTAATCCACTCGCTATAAGCTTCCATTCTAATGGCCGATAGTGTAATGTGAAACCAACGTACATAAAATAATGGCCGATAGTGTAATGTGAAACCAACGTACATAAAAAAAAATACTCAAGTCTCTCGAAAAATACTCCACGCGTTTGCAAATCCTTTTAGTTTGGATTGCTTCAGCGCCTTCAAATATATCGGGAAAAAACAAACGAAAATGTTTTAAATACTAAAACTTTTTTAAATTAAAACATTTATCCGAATACCGTACGATAACGGCAGTATTTTACTATTCGGTCTGGGGTTGTCAAAGGAAGCACCACGTCAATATTTTACACTGTAGTGATATCCTTGCTGATCCGTGGACTGCTTAGCTGCTCCTGTATAAAAGCTCGCATTTCAACCCCATTCTGAGTGTAAAGTTCCTCCACAAGACGCAGGGTAGACGTCAATTGACGGTTCTGCTGTGCCAACACCACTTTCGCGAGCTTAGATAAATCAAAAGTGTCGTTCCTTGTGGTTCGAAAACACTCTCGTGTACGCTCCGTTTCTCTGGTCAAAGTCTCGTGAAGGTTTTGAAGGCCGCGTCGCAATTCATTATTGTGGGTCTGTAAAATCGATTCAAATGTTTCATTTGTCCCTGTACCATCGACTGGTTTCGCCTGCAGTGGCGGAGACGGTTTAATGTCTTGTGTAGCTACAGTATCAAGCAGCTCTGCCTCAGCGACATACGAAACGATTCCATCCTTCTCTTGCAGTGCTTCAACCCGACCAATTTTCTTCCGCTTAGGTTCAATTTCGGCTTCATCGTCTTCCAGCAGCAAATTATCCAGCGTAACATCAGTCTCGGTTGCTTCACTTCTCTCATTCGTGCACAAATACGGCAACAATGGAGTAGGCTCCAATGATACTGGAAGAAGAGGAGAAAGTGGCTTCAAAGGAAGAGGAGCAGTCTCCATTAGCACGCGTAAATTGTCCTCCTTTAGTTGGACCCCACTCCCAGCTGCCGCATCTTCCATTGCAACAAACACTTGATGCTCAATATCGTCAAAATTATTAGGCAGCTCTCTCCACTTAATCAGCAAGTCTCTTTCCGTCTCCATCAATTCAAACCATCCTGGCTGGTGTACAGTATTAAAAGCGCAAATAAATCGCCACGAACTCACCAAAGTACGTATCTTCCGCCACGCTGAGAAAGCTGACCGACCGGGTAATAAAAGTCGTTCACAAGAGGCCCCGAAAGTCATTAATTCGAATGTTTGAAGGGTTAACCCTTCAATTTCCATGAATTCGCCCCATTTCCGTGCCAAATTAATTTGGTCTTGCACTGTCCAGCATGGTAGATGTCCATTTGGAGAAACTTTCACATGTTTCCACGTCACTTGTCCACTTAGACGTTGATTACATGCCATTTTCCTCTTCTTGACACGCTTGGCACTTCTGTTCACGTCTTCAACAGGTAAAATATACTGTTTAAAAGTATTATAAAGCTCTTGAGAGAAAGTGGAGAGTTGTCGTCTCCATTCGTTCGGAATGTCAATTTTAAGCTGTTCCTCGAGTGAAAGTTCAAACCATAAACGATGTCCATGTGCCTGCGCATTACGGTCAAAATCACTCACAAATTTCACGAACTGCGTCATGCGGCCACGTTGGGTATTGACTGCAGTTGGAGACCGACGGAGCTGCCTCGTCCGTGCACAACGAGCATTGTACCGTTCGAAAATCATCTTGTTGAGTTGTTCGCCTTTGAGAAGTCGAGCGTCGGGGGCGATGCAGATACTCGCCCATACTTCCACGAGCATCGCCACTTCCTTCACGCTCCATCGCACTTTCAACGCACTTTTAGCTTCCGCCATGAAGATATCGCAATGAAGCTGGGAGATTCACCGCGACGAGGCGCTAACTGTAAGCCGATTGCTTCATGCGAAAGGGTTAATTGGGGACAGGACAGTGGTGCATTTATTGCTCGGCCCATGGTTTTTATAACCTCTTAAATATGATGGATATGCTCTGTTCATTCGAGTATCTAGTATCTAGCGTGATCTCAATTAAACCGTACTGTTATTTATTATATATTGCAACCGATAGAACTGATTTTATACACGGTACAGAGCTAAGTCGATAGTGGAAGAAGCTCTAATGGGAGTTGTGTTTTTTACTGCACTTTTAGGGAGTATACATGTACGATGTCGACGAAGCAGCGCCGTCTTCAAGGAGGTCCAGGACGACTTCAACCAAGCAGCAAACCGGCCATAGACCAGCTAAGAACTACTCTCAACACTTTGAACGGGGGTGTCGACTACGTTTTGCAGTATTGCTTCAACATAATCAGATTCAGGGAACAACACCTCGATGATTACCGTTGGTTTGACGACTTGGAGTCGTTTTCCGATTCATGTGCGTGCTCTGGAAGCTTCATTCGCCATTTTGCAGTCTTCCATCCAAGCCGAAACAATCCAGAGCGTTATGTTTCTCAAGACGGCAATTCTCTTTGCCAGTACTTGCATTGCTGGGTTCACCACCACAGCAGCTATGATCAATGGCCACGACTTGTCATCTACTGCTCTTATGGAAACGAAACAAGACATTCATTGGATGTCAACTTCTGGTAATGAGACGACAATTGAATCAATTTTCAAAGATGGAGGAATGGATGCTGTCCGACTTCGGTACGTTTTAATATTATCACATTTTAGCAACAAACGACTCACCTTTAGGAATACTTTAGCATCTGGACCGACGGGGACTATGACCTAAACTACACCTTAGCAATTGCTCAACGGTTCGCCAAGGCGGGATTTAAAATCTACCTTGACATGCACTTCTCCGACACTTGGGCGGATCCGCATCACCAAAACATTCCTGCAGCCTGGGACAACACGTCGGTTGCTACTCTGGCCGTTGATCTGCAAGCTTATGTGACTTCAACGCTCCAAGCGTTCACGGACGGAGGTATCGACCTGGAGATTCTATCCCTAGGCAATGAGATCACCATTGGTTTCCTCTGGCCTACTGGGAAGATTGTGAATGGTGAATTCAACGACTTTGCCACGTTATGGAAAGCTGCACGTCAAGGTGTGACGGATGCTGTTTTGACCGGTACAAAGCAGCCGGAGATCATGCTCCACATTGACAATGGATGGGACTACGACTACTGTATGGACTTCTTTACGGGGTTGTTTGCCACTGGAATCGTGACTATAGACGACATGGATTCCTTTGGCTTCTCGTTTTACCCGTTTTATGGAGTAAATGCTACGATTGAGGCTCTCAACTCTTCATTGACTCAAATCGCTAACAACTACAACAAACGGATTTACGTCGCTGAGACCAACTGGCCGACGGACTGCGCCAATGTCACGTTAAGTGCCGACTACCCGATCAGTGCTGAGGGTCAATTGCAGTGGGTTAAAGCTATCCAGGACGTGCTAGAAGGATTGCCAAGAAGTTTGGGATCGGGTACTTTCTACTGGGAACCTGCATTCCTGGAAGTCATGGGTCTAGGCAGCTCATGTCAGTCGGCACTCCTCTTCAGTGTCAACTGGGAAAACTGGCCAGAGACGTACGCTACTGCTCTCCCATCGGTTTTCATGTTTACAAAGAAAGGTTGAAGTCCCATTCCTATCAGGAACAGAGGAACCTGGGAGGATGGCAGACCAGTAATTTGACTAGCTAAAAGTTGAATTTATTGAAACGTTTTGAAGCTTAGCCATTGCTGTACTACAGTGCGCGATCGGTTTTCATGTTTACAAAGAAAGGTTGAAGTCCCATTCCTATCAGGAACAGAGGAACCTGGTGGTAGGATGGCAGACCAGTAATTTGACTAGCTAAAAGTTGAATTTATTGAAATGTTTTGAAGCTTAGCCATTGCTGTACTGCAGTGCGCACGGTGATTTTCGACATAATTTCTTCCAATGAATGACAACGAAAATGGGCTTTTCAGCCAATAACGGGATCGTTGAGACGATTCGAATGCGGTGCTTTTTGTCTTAATCCGACTTGTGGGGGCCGAGCACCACTCCAAAACGTGCCATCAGGGGGGTGAGCCAAGCGCGAAAAAGATAGACGAGGTGCAAACAAACTCACGTTACGGCGCTAAATCGCACTTTTTACTCTCTACGGTCTTGTTGGCATTACCTTAGTACTTGTAGTAATTAATAATTAATTATTAAATGACGATGTTTTTGTCAGTTGGCTTAACTCAAAACTATTATACATGACACATTGTGTTGTGCTTCGGTAATGAACGGATCAATACCATTAATAGTAACTGTTAGAAATGATTTATAATATTGGTGAGCTATTGTTATAAGTTAGGTGATTGGAAGTAATAACCGGATACATGTATTAACACATGTAGTATAATTAATACTAGTAGTTAAAAACATTGTAGGTGAAACACAAATAATGTATATTTTGCTTATCAGATGGTGAACGTAAAGGTTCACCGCTGGCCGAAAAGGCTGGTTCATAATATCAGCTGCGACCGGCGTAATCACATTAATTAATAGCTCGATGTGAATGGATAATGATCATAATATCAGCTGCGACCGGCGTAATCACATTAATTAATAGCTCGATGTGAATGGATAATGAATAATAGCGTGTGCACGCTTCCTCTTTTATAGAGAAAAGCACTGATTGCTTCCACGTCCGTCGCAATCATGGGGATGGATGTCATTGACCCTTAGAGCCAAATACATGTAGTACTAAGTGTTTCGAAGCCACTACATGTATTAATAAAATACATGATTAATACTGCAAAATACAATTGGTCTCACTGCAAATTTAAGCCTCGGACTAACTGAGGCACGGGATGCAGTCTGCACTCATTCCTTAATCCAAAGCGACACAATGATAATTTTGATCGGATCGCACTTGGTTTCACCCCTTGTCTAAAAAGCTGTTTTGAAAGTCTACATACAGTGAAGATACATATGTCGGTGTAAAGTACATGTATTAGTAAACCGTCTTCATCACCTTCGGTTTGCTTCGTGACTCTGTAAAGTATATATCTTCAGTCGTGCTCTCGTCTTTTTTGCATTGGATCTGCTCGCTCATTTTAGGATTTTCCAATCTCAGCAACCGACTCGAGCTGTCGAATTGAACACCATGGTCACTCATAGGACGCTATTGTTGTTTGGAGCTTTTGCAGCCCCTCTGCTCCATTCAGTGTTGGCGTTAACCAAAGGGCATGATCTCTCGTCAGCTGCTGTCATGGAGAAAGAAGAAGGAACAGTTTGGTACTCCACGGAAGGTAAAGAGATGGCGATTGAAGAGATTCTTGGTACTGGAGGAATGGACAGTGTGCGACTTCGGTAGGTTCTTTTCAATCCCCTAGTTACTATGAGGAGACTCCTAACTTTGCTGTATCGTAAACTTGCCAGTCTTTGGACAGGAAAAGAGTATGGTTTACACTACACTCTCGAACAAGCTCAGAGATTCTCCAAAGCAGGATACAAGATTTTTCTTGACTTGCACTTCTCCGATACTTGGGCTCAACCGAGTGACCAGCAGACACCATCGGAATGGGACGCTTCTTCCGTTGATACTTTGGCTAAGGCTTGTCGTAACCACGTCAGTTCCACACTGAAAACGTTCACTGATGGTGGAGTGGAGCTGGATCTCTTGTCGATCGGTAACGAAATCACTAATGGATTTCTCTACCCGACTGGAAAAATCGATAACAACGATTTTGGACCTTTTGCGAAGCTCTGGAAAGCTGCACGTGAAGGTGTTGCAGATGCTGTTTCGACCGGTACTAAGCAACCGAAGGTGATGATTCATCTGGACAACGGATGGGAATCGGAGACGGTGTCGTGGTTTTTCAAGGGTCTTTTTGACGAAGGTACAGTGACTACAGCCGATGTGGACGTGTTTGGGTTCTCTTTTTACCCGTACTACAACACGAAAGCGACTTTGGACGCCCTCACATCATCACTGACTCAAATGGCAAAAACATACAAAAAACCAATATATGTGGCGGAGACAGACTGGCCTACGAAATGTACAAAAGTCAAACTAAGTGAGAAGTTCCCAGTCAGTGCGCAAGGTCAACGTGACTGGGTGTCAGCTATTATGGATGTTCTTAAGGGGTTGCCAAATGGACTGGGTGCTGGTATTTTCTACTGGGAACCGGGTTACGTTAAGGTCGCTGGTTTGGGCAGTGCGTGTGAGTCTAATCTTCTGTTCGACGTTAATTGGAAAAATCACCCGAAAACGTACGCGACGGCTCTCTCGTCCATTAACATGTTTAGTCAATGAGGGGGTAGTAGCTGACTACCGGTAGTCCTCATCAACAGAATTGAACTGTGGAATAGCAAACCAACACAACTCAGTGCAGCAAACAGATAAACAAATAGCTTTGTGTAGCAGCAGTAAACCAGGGATTCGCAAATCTGTACATGTATTAGTGATCTTCTCTATTCGTGTTTAAACGTTTTTTCGTGTGTTTGAATTTGAATAATATCGCTCCGAATCATTTAACCGGTATTTAACATATTTGTTAGCGGTTTTTAACCTTAACGGTATCTAACATACATCGACGTAAAAATGCGTTGCTTCAACTAGAGAACTTCAACCGAGCTTGACTTCAATCAAGCAGCATTCTGGTTACTGATTACAGAATCCAAAACGCGGCTAAGACCTTGTCTATTCAGCCAATGTCAGTTCTTCCATTAGAAACTTTGAGGCTAGTCATTTTGTTGTTCGAAAAGACAACTGCTACGTAACACAGTTTTGCTTCAAGGAACATCCGATCAGGTCGAGCATTGCCACTATTAACTTAAACATCAACACCACAGTACAGTACTTGCGGAAATCACTGCAATTGTACAAGCCCCCCAGACAGCATTCAATCTCAAGCTCATTTCTGATTGTCAAGTCTTCCCCACAAGTCAGATAGCGAAAAGAGTCGTAACATGTTTTTCAAGACGGCAGTTCTCTTCGGCAGTATTTGCATGACAAGTATGTTTACCAATACTACCGCATTAACTAAAGGTCACGACTTGTCTTCAGTGGCTCTAATGGAGCAAACACAAGGTGCTCAGTGGATTTCCACCTCTGGCAAGACAACGTCGATCGAATCCATCCTAGGGGATGGAGGTATGGACTCCGTTCGACTCCGGTACATCTTAATCTCTATCCTACATCAATTCCTCTTCTAACAACTCATTTCTTTTCTCACTTTTACATAGTCTTTGGACGGACGGCGACTACGATTTGGACGACACGCTGGCGTTAGCTAAACGTTTCTCCAAAGCAGGCTACAAGATCTACCTGGACATGCATTTCTCCGATACGTGGGCGGATCCAGTTCACCAAAAGACCCCTGCAGCATGGGACAAGACGTCGGTTGCTACTCTATCTGTTGCTGTAAGATCTTACGTCAAATCAACGTTGAAATCCTTCACAGAGAGTGGAGTGAACATCGATGTCTTGTCGTTGGGTAATGAGGTCACGTACGGATTTCTATGGCCGACAGGGAAGATCACCAACGGCAATTACGTGAACTTTGCTACTTTGTTTAAAGCAGCACGTCAAGGGGTGACGGATGCTGTTTCTACTGGTGTTAAGAAGCCCAAAGTTATGATCCACATCGACAACGGATGGAAGTACGCAAATGTAGCCAAGTTCTTCACCGGTTTGTTTGCTACCGGTATTGTGACTACTAGCGATGTGGACGTGTTCGGCTTCTCCTTCTACCCATTTTATGACTCGAAAGCTACGATTGAGGCTCTCAAGTCTTCACTGACTCAAATTGCCAACAAGTATAACAAACCAATTTACATCGCGGAGACGGATTGGCCGACCGAGTGCTCCACTGTCACGTTGAGTGCGAAATACCCTGTGAATGCCAAAGGTCAGCGAGAGTGGGTAGCTGCTATCATTGAGGTACTGAATGGCTTGCCAAACAGCTTAGGAGCTGGTATTTTCTACTGGGAACCGGCGTATCTGTCAGTGGCTGGTCTGGGTAGTTCATGCCAATCTGCATTACTATTCAGTGTGGAATGGGCGTATTGGCCGGTGACGTACGCAAAGGCGCTCTCGTCTGTCTACATGTTCAGTTAATCAGATATTAAGGAGCTGGCAATTATTGTCTTTTACTATCATATTAATCTGCTATGACTCGAAATATTCACATTGGAACTGCGTCGAATGTTCCGTTGTTGTTCAGGGAGAATTTTAGAGAACGAAGGTGGCATCTCTATTTTGGCCTGGAGCTCCAAATAATTTGACGCAAATGCCACGAACCATGTCGGAACGTCGCGCTCAATGTCAGACCTCATACCATCAATACTTTTCGTAATTTTAAATTTTATTTTCTAAACTTCCTACACGAATTTAGCAGTTACGTCGTGCTTTTCGTGATTTTTCGTTGCTTTCTCACGTGAACTTGAAGGGCTTCGCAATCGACTTTTGTGAATGTTTTCCTCAAATTTTGAGCAATTGTTAACAAAAAAACAATCGATTGTTGAACGTTTCACCAATTTTTGCTCTTCCACATCACTGAAGATTTCGTCATTTTCTGGAACCCAACAAGGCGAATTTCGTGAAAATTGTCGTGACTGATGTATTCAACCTTGTACAGTTTACAGCGTTGTGTGTTGGTCCGCTGTGAGAGTTGGTCTGCAAGATAATTATCACAAGCTCCTTTATTCTTTATCCGCCAATAACGATAAGCAGTAGGATTAACCTCCAGTTCACTCCACATCGTACCTAATCATCAGCGAAAGCTCTTTTTCAGTCCATTCTGGATGAAGGAGACTAGGATAACTGCGATCAAAGAAAGACCCCATTCTTCTCAAAACTTACTTAAGTAAGCAAAGACTGTAAAAAATATGTATTGCAAAGTTAAAGAAATCTCAGCAGAAGCCTAATTAGACCCTGACCCTACAGTATCAAAATTTCTCGTGGTAACGCTGTCCAAGAAGTGCGCGGTTCTCCGCTTCATCACGAGTTCTTTTCTCCATAAACTGATCAAAACGATCTCTAATGTGCTGCTCTTGCATATTCAGCACCTTTGTTAATAAAGCAATATCTGGGTCTTTAAACTGGTTCTTAATGATAGAGCGTAGCATCTCGGAACTGCGTTCAAGTTCACTTTCGATACTAGCACGTAACTTCGTCACAGCTTTCCGTTCTCTCTTGTTTTGTAGCTTCATCATCTTTTCAACAAGTAAAGAGCAGTCTCGATACTTGAAATTGGCTCGAATTTCTGAACTGGAACTCGATTTCGTCGTTTCCACTAACGTTTTCACAGAGACGCGAGTAGATGGAGAAAATGACATTTCCTCCTCATTTAAACTCGAAATTAAGCTGCACGTAGAGCTATTGGAGCTCTGACCCGGCAACTGAACCTCCTTCTTTTCCTCCTCTTGCTCAGACAAGTCTTCAATTAAAAGTGTAGGTGGAGTGCCAGCTATTTCACTGCTTATTGGTGCAATAAAACTCGAGTCCATTTGAATCTCATCAGCTTCTTGTCGTGATGTTCGTCCACCAAACCACCGTTGAACTCGCTCCATCTTAAGTAACTTGACATAAGCTTCTTTACTCAATGCAGTGGTTAAATTCCGTAGTCTATGCGGCACTAGTCGACGACGTTGCTCTCGTTGGTCAGTAGTTAACTCAAACCACAATAACCCTCCATCTTGTCGACGTTCTTCATCAAAATGACGCACATACAGAAGAAAGTTGCGGATCTGGTTCTTGGCATGAAGGACAGCACAGGAAGAGCGAGGAAAGGAGTTTTTACGGGTAAAAAGACTGTAAATCTTCTCGTGAAGAGCCCCAGCTCCTTCCTGACAACGTAGCGAAGGGTATTTGGCTTCCACCTCGCTCCAAACTTGGACGAGGATATTCACTTCATCTTCAGTCCAAAAGGTGATGTTCGACATGTTGTCTAACGTGCAAAATGCTAACTGGCTGACGGTGACTGACAAACCCACTGCACCGTCCCAAACTTTGAAGAAAAAGTCATTTTGAAACGTTATGAAATCTCCAGTACTAACTGCTCTTTACGATCTTGGTCGGGAGCAAAGTTGACGCAGCAACGCGTGGAAATCCTCTCTCTCTTGCTCTCGTTCCTTGTGTAGCTGAGCGAATAAATCCATGAGTTGTTCCTGTTGCTTGTCCACCAGCGACTCCATATAGGATGAATTCTGCTGCGGATCTTCCGCTGGTGTTCGCTGGTGTAGGATCTCCAGTAACATCACTTGGTTCTGCTTGCGCTCCTCCATTCGCTCCTCCTTCAGGTCGTGCATTAGCTGCTCAAACCGCGCGTTCTGTGCCTCTAGTAGAGACTCGACAACCTTCTCATCAACGTAAGATATCTCATCCTCATAGACAGGAGAAGATGCAGTAGACACTAACACATCCTCCGAGTCAGACATTTCATTGTCAGAAGGACTGGGAGATCTTGGCAGTGAGTCTTCAGACGACAATGACGGTTTACGCGTCTTCTTGGGCGTTCGTTTCCGTTTACTACCAGTAACTGCAGCCAACACGTCCTCTTTCTCAATGATTTTGCCAATGTTGTGGTACGTTTCGCGATCGATCTCACAGCCTACACGTTGACTGGATTTCGGACTCACGAGTTTCCGCTGCAGTCGAAATCGTTCGTTAAACGTGAGGTCGAACCAGTCCGATCCGTCCAGAGCTTCCAGTCCAGAGACACATTGGGTAATAAACTGATACGATTGAAGAACACAGCGTTTCTTGGCTGTAATTGAGCCCACCGTCGTCTCTTCAGCTCCTCCTTTCGCCACGTATTTCTGTCGAATTAACCAATTAGGCAATTTAACCCTTTCATCCGGTTCATTACCGAGATCCACGAACTCGACCACGGCTTCAAGCCACGCAGACACAAACACAGCCCAATCCCGACCAGTCCAGAGCTTAGGAGTGTCCTCCATCTCTGGTTCCGTGTCATCGTTTCTTTTGTGACTTCGGGTCGGTTGTTTCCCGTCTTTCGAGCCTTTAACCCTTTGTTTGTTGGTTACTGGGGCACCCCCTTTACCCCCACACATGTGGTCGAGGCGATTGAAAAGCTCCGGCGTCATGACGGTCATCCCCTTCTCCTTCTTGTTATGAACTCGACGGAGTTCATGCTGTTCAGCTGCTGACAATTGGAACCACGAAGGGGTCCCACCACGTCGACTTTTCCGGTTTGTATCGATAATGAGGCGGTAGGACATACAAAGTCGATGGTGCTGTCGGGTGACCGACGATAAGCTGCGTTTCGAGGCGCCTGCAATGGCGCAGAACCGGGCGTGTAGTGTTGAACGCTCTCCTGTGGACAGATTGAGTCGGTCTTTCGGGTCTTCCACGACTTCCTCCCACGCTTGAACCAGTTGGAACAACTCGTCATTACCCCACGCTGCATTAATTCTAGCAGCCGCACTTAGTGGTGGCATGTTCTTCACTCGATATCGTTCTTAATGAGGTACGGGGGATCCTGTTAATTAGGCGGGTGGAGGGAGCCGAAGGTCGGTTTCCAGCGTCTCGACTTGAGATTTGAGGGCTCACTGGCTAGGGGATTTTCAGAATGACTTGATTTTAGTATGTAGAGGTTTTTTCACTTCTCTTTTTTGAAGCAAGCAACATTGAAAATTAATGAAAAAGAGATAATACTAAGTAGAACTCCCCACTGGAGACTATACTAGCTCACTCACTCCTTGTGTTCCTGGTTCGCACTGCTTAATAGAGGAGGACCACCCAGTTCTCGTAGTAACATTCGCGCTTGCTCTCGTTCCTGTGAACGATCGGTTTGCAGTTGATTAAACAGTCCCAACAAGTGCTGACGCTGTTTCTCCACCAAAGCTTCCACGAACGGAGCCGGTTGAACGTATTTCTGAGCCGACGCACTACGCAACTTAAGCGCCTCGAGGATAATCTCGACGTTATGCTGACGTTCCTGTCGTCGTTCCTCCTGAAACTCAGCGAGAAGAGCTTCAAAACGCTGCGTCTGAGCATCAAGCAATCGCGTCACCCACTTGGCATCACTTAACCCTGTACGACGACGCTTAGAAGGTGAGCCACCTTTAAAAGTGACAATATCGTCGGAAGGATCCATTTCACGACTAGATCTCCGTCCATTATGCTTTGCCGATCGTCTCGAGACAACCAGAGACTGTGAATTTGCTGCTCGACTTGAGTTTTCACTCAAACCACTTCGTGTAGCGTCATCCGAACCTTCGTCTTCTTCAGATCCCGACAATTTCTCTAAACCACGAGGCGTAAACTTGCCTTTAGTCAGTTTCTTGGCCACTTTTTTTCGAGAATCACCGGCACTTTTTGTCCGTCCAAGGAGTTCGTTGAGTGATTGTGGCGCTCGAAGTGCATTGCCCATAGGTGTCGAGACAGCTCGTTGCGCCTGATCGATCTCACCAAGACGCTGGTACGTATCTTTTCCAATATAGCATGCGTGTTCATGGTGATGTCCGTGCATCTTCTGCAGCTCCATCCTTTCTTCTGGCGTCATACCGAACCAATTGGGACGTTCACTCAATGAAGCCAACGTGCGGAGTACCCCGCGTAACGACTTAAAGGCCATCATGATGGCGTGTTTCTTGGCACCAGTTGACTGATTAGTACGTGGTGCGTTCCCTTCACAAAGTTCGACGTATCTTTGGTGAATCAGCGAATTCAAGCGTAAACCTTCATTCCGAGACGCAAAAGATCCTTCAAAGCCGTTGGTTGTCAACGTCGTCACCACTTCATGCCACGCCGATATCAAGAGCTTTTCGTCTCGTTTCGACCACTTGGACGCCATTTTACCCTTAGCTTTGCCCTTCCCTTTGGGTGGGGTGTAGTCCACGTCACTATCTTTACGTCCCCTTTTGGTCGGTGCGTGCTCTGCCTCTTCTTCCTCAGATTCTTCAACGGAATTCATCTCCGACTCAGACGGTTGGTCGTCCTTCGTTTGTTTCGGAGTTGGAGACGATGGAGTCGATAACGTTCGTTGTGGTTGGTTGTTAGCACGGAACATGGGGAGTCCCGCCAATGCCTCAGCAGCCGCAGTCATCTCGTCCCCCATTGGTCGTGACGACTGCTGCAATTGCGGGGGTTCTTCCTCACAAATTTGAGCGAGATACTGGAACTCGTCCTGAGTTACAACCGCGAGGTCCCCGAGTCGCCCGTTCATGTGGCGAAGATCGTCTTGTTGCTGAGAAGGCAATTGGAACCATGTGGGACGACCGGCACGCGCACTTTCAGCGTTGAACGCGCGTAGAAACAGGAAGGTGCGAACGAGACGTTGGCGATGAGTTTCCAGTTCGTGAATGGCGATGGGTGCGCCGTCCCGCGGGCGAAGGGCGTCAAACCGCGTGTGGAGACACTCCAGCTCAGCGTGGGTGAGGTCATCTCGGTCACGTGGAGGTGCAAGGGTTTGTTCCCAGGCTTGCAGTAGCGCCAGTAATTCGTCGCGTCGCCACCAGTGGGCCATCGTCCACTTTCTAACTTTCTCGGGTGGAAATATCCTGATATAGGTGATTTCAGCTTTCTCTATCTGGATATTTGTATGTGTGTTGAAATGACATAAACTGACAAGATACGGTACTTGTACTACAGAGTTTCTACGATAAGACTTTTGACTGGAGATCGATGGAGGAAGCAGAGAGCGTTCAAGTGTTCGACGAGGGTCAAGTGGATAAAGTGGAGGAAACAATTCGCGTGCGCGTGTACGAACAAGACTTGAACTTAAACCTCTTAATGGTACGAACTCTTTATCTACAATACCTGCTTGAGTAAAAGTGTCCTAAGCCACGTCAGACTTATCGTCCACTTTCATCATTAACCTTTTAATTTCTCAATACAGCAAGCAGATGAGCTCGCCCCGTTGTTTTCCGGTGCTGCGTGGGCTGGAACGTTGTTGTGGGATGCTGCAGTGCATTTAACACGGAGATTCCTAGCTGACTATCGACAGGAATTGGCGACTTCGACTAATTCTCTACGCGTTTTAGAACTTGGTGCTGGCATGTGAGTTAATAATTGCTTAAAAACTATATTTTTACTGAATAATTAAAGGCTGAGAATGATACTTAACAGTGGAGTGCCTGGTATGGCGGCGCGTGTGGCGGGGGCCAAGCACGTGGTGATTACGGAACAGGACGAGCTTCTTCGCTTAATGCACGTGAATTTGGCAGCTAATGCGGACGTTTTACGTCTGTCAGGAGATCAAGTTGACAAGGGGGAAATTGTAGCGAGATCGTTGAGTTGGGGCGTGCAACAGACGCTGGAATATCTAGCTGAATTCCCAGAGAAAGTGGATGTGGTGCTCTCATGCGACTGCATCTACGAGCCGCTGTACGGTACATCTTGGCGTGAATTGGCACAAACAATGGAGCTTTTGTGTCTGGCGAACGCAAAATGTGTTGTGCTTATGGGCGTCGAACGCCGGAATCAGGACGGCATTGACAAGTTCTTGGCGTTTGTGGACAAAGAGACGAAACTAAACTGCAGACTTGATGAAGAAACGATTGGCACGAACAACAATCGGTTAGAAGTGTATTATCTACGGGCGATGGAGATTGACGAGTAAGCTGTTGTTTAGCTAGTTGAATGACTTTTTCTTCTGGATTGAGCTGGATGAGTTCATCTACATGGGACGATGCCACACTTCCTCGCATTGATAGGCCTTAGGTGTCACCTGAATGACCACGTGCAGCGGGATGTTAAGTGTAGGACACTCATGAGGTGATTTGTTCGTCAGGTAAGCGTACAGCACACGTAGAATGGCCTGGTGAGCTACGATGAGCACTGGTTGATCCATACGCATCAGTTCAGTCATGTAGCGGGATGTTAAGTGTAGGACACTCATGAGGTGATTTGTTCGTCAGGTAAGCGTACAACACACGTAGAATGGCCTGGTGAGCTACGATGAGCACTGGTTGATCCATACGCATCAGTTCAGTGATGACCGGCTCAAGACGGTGAATCACATCTTGGTACGACTCACCACGCGGATAACGGTAGTGCAGCTTGTTGTTCTTACGTGCCAGATATTCCTCCGGCATCTCCTCCGCCACTTGTTCGTACGTCATACCATCGCAAATACCGGCGTCGATCTCATCGAGTTGTTTCCACTTGACAATGGAGCGACCACGAGTTGCAATGCGTTCGACTGTCATTCCCGTCCGTAGCATCGTCGACGTCCAAACTGCGAGTTCTGTGTCGTGTGTTGGATAGTACGCGTCAATAAAGCGATCTAACTGCTCAGCATACTGCTCACCAAGTGGACTAAGAGGCGCATCACCACCAATCCGCTTCTGTGTGTTGTACATACTCTCACCATGACGACTTAGCCAGATTGGCCTCGGCTTCAGGTTCAAATTCGCCATCAGGAACATGATCCGCGACTGTAAGTAGCCGTACACTTGATTGCAGAAGATCTGGCGGCCAACATCGATAACCTTGATGAACGGCGCGCCTTCGAGGTATGCTGCTAGAGGTTCGTACATCGATTGGTAGTGATTGATGCGGTTGTTGTAGTCTTCAGCTGCCTCTTGCATTGTCTTACCAGCGTAATCTGCCGAGTTCAGCTTCATCTCGTTAATCGAAGACGCGATGAGCTCTGGATCTTCACAAACTGACTCGATGAACATCATTTCGCACTTGTATCGCTGATGGACTTCGTTCAGTAGCATTTGTCGGCGTTTGCGCGTGACATTCGTGGCGTCGAAGATCACACAGTCGCAGTCGTTGCTCTCCAACGCGGCGATCGAGTCTTCCAGACACTGTTTCGACAGCTCTGTACGGATCTGGAACGATTCCTCATTGAACGGGTCCCAGAACGCGTGGTTGACGCTCGATCCCACCAGTTTCCTGCGGTATTCGCCCGTATTAAACGTACGCGACTTGTGCCCCATCCACGTCAAATGACGCGCCAGAATGTGGCCAATGTACGTCTTGCCGCGTCCCGGAAGCCCCACCAAGAAAATGATGAGCTTACCTCCACTGCGTTGTTGTGGGGCTGTCTGTAATGCAGTGTCTGGGCCCCGCACCAGCACGGAGCGGTGTCCGCCAAGCTTAGCTCGGGTGTTGTGTTCGTGCGTGACGAGATCACCACCAAAGTGCTGCGTTGTGGCAGCCAGCAGCACCGAGTTGACCATCACGTCGTCCATGTAGTTGGTGTACTTGGGTGTAGTCGGCACTTCCGGCGCCGTGAGATTCGAGCTGGATGCCGCGCGACTTAGCGATTCCTCACTCTTGGAGCGAGTCAACGTGCCCGCGCGTGGCCGGTTCATACTGCCAGTGTGAGGCAATAGATTGTGGTTGCTATTGCGACGCTCCGTCACTTCGATGCCGTACTCCGAGTCTTCCAATTCCTGTGGTTTACGAAGCGTTGCTAAAGGCGCGGGGGTCGGCGCTGGTTCCGACAGATTATCTTTTCTTGAATGATGTTGAGCAATGGGCGAGTGTTGAGGCCGCAGCACAGGAGACGTCTGTAGTCGAAGCTTCATGAGTTCTTCACTAGCTATAGGGTTCATGATAGGAAGCCCTTCACTGTCTCGGATGATGGTACGAATGGCACGTTGTAGCGGCTTTTCCTTGGTCTGCTCGTCCATTTCGGGGGAGATCTTGATAAAGTTATTGAGGTTCCCGTACTCATCAGGAGCGAACGTCACTTCTGGATCGTATTGCCACGCGCCGTCGACACAGAACTTAAACAGGTGAATACCTACAGGAAGCCACAGCTTGGCACGGAATAAAGCGGCGTTCACAGAACTTAAACAGGTGAATACCTACAGGAAGCCACAGCTTGGCACGGAATAAAGCGGCGTTTGCTTCCGTTGGTTTAACCTCTTGGAGCAGGATCTGCGAACCCCAACTAAAAAGAGAAATGAAAGGTTAATAACTGTGTTTAAAGGGTTAAAACGTACTAGTACGCACTTGTTGAAGGAGCCGGTGACGCCCACGGACTCGCATGGACGCGCCCACTCGAGCACCGCTGGATATAAATGCTCCGCTTCTTGCAGCGGCGACTTGACGGACGCTGTGGGAGCCACAAGCACCTTGAGGGGACCCAAAATGGGGGAAGTGAGGGACAAGGAGCCGTCTGGGTGAGGGGCTTCGGAGCTCATGGTGCCGAAGAGACTTGCGTCCTAGGGTGCCGTTTCGATTGTGCGCCATTCTGTAGTCAATTTGAAACGATAAATAGTAATCGGCTGACGTGGCCAAATCTAATACATGTAGTACACTGCTGTGACACTACTACTGTAACTACTATTTAGGTTAGCATAATAGTACTATATGTTGCAGATGACTGTAATACATGTAGTATACTACATTTTCTGGCCCGCGTGGTACGACAGAATATCGTTTCCGGATTCAGCTGCTATGTATCAAGCTCATTTTCTGGCCCGCGTGGTACGACAGAATATCGTTTCCGGATTCAGCTGCTATGTATCAAGCGTGCGCAGGCTTGCTTCAAATAATTTGCAATCGATGGAATATTATGGTATGCAACCGATGTCATCAATTACGATGTTTGTAGTCTTCTTAAAATTGATTGCGGGAAATGATGTCTAAGAATTCGGTGGAATACAAACAACGGAAAATATATTATTAATAATAGCAGTACTATTTGTAGAGGGTTAGGTCTCTAGACTGTGACCAGCCGATGTCATCATTTATAAAAACAAAAAGGTTATCGTAGACTCGCCTATCATGAACTACCGTATTATTATAATACATGTACGCAGGATTTTGTAAGAGCGGTAGGTTGATTGCTGGTTGCTGGGTGAAAACCCCAATCAGATCGTTGTGTACGCCGTGAGTTCAACGCACAGTCATCTCCCTGTTCGCGGTGAACGGGGGGGGGTGACAGTGCGTTGTTACGTCGACATGGCAATCTGTCAGCATCTAACGAGCAGAACCGCAGATACGCTTCAACTTGTCACACTTTAAACCAAAAGTAGCCACTTTCAGTTGACCATTTCAGTAGTCGTTAAGTACTATTCTCCTCTTTATGGCAAACCTCATACTACAAAGTACGTGCGGAGTTTCTTGGAGCTACCATTGACCGAAAGCAGCGTATGGTACTCGACCTTAAACCCGTGACCAGGTGTCTCCTTATTCATACTCGCCCATGTACTTTCACTGATATGAATCCGACCAGGAACGCCGCTGCTTTCCAGAAAGTGTGCAATGCTCACAGTTTCTCCAAAAAGATGATAACGAGGGTCTTTACTCCCCACAACTCCAGCAAGAACAGGACCCGAGTGTACTCCAATACGAATATTTAAGTCAGGAACACCACAATTCCGTCTCAGTAGCGGTAATACAGCGAACATGTCGGTGGCAGCAGTCACTACTGCCAACGCATTGTTAGTGTTAACTATCGGACACCCACCCACCACAAAGTACGCGTCACCAATGATCTCGACTTTGTATAGAACTTCTCGCTCGGCAATTGTATCAAAACGTGTGTACATATCGTTCAAGAACTGTACGAGCTCCATAGCCGACACTTTAGACGAGTAAGCTGTGAAATTAACCATATCCGTGAAGAGTACCGTCACGTTGTCAAAGAAGTCGGCGATTGTGGTCTGAGGATCCTCTTTCAGCTTGTGGACGATGGTTTCTGGTAGTAAATTCTTCAATAATTTCGTGATACGCGCTTCTTCTTCGACTAGTTTCTGCTTCTGGGAGTTTAAAGTGATATCCCGGTAATGATTGATACGTTGTTTGAACTCTGAGTTGAAAACGACCCACGCTTGGCCACCAAAGAAGAGAAAAATGTATAGCGCATTGCGTAACACTCGAAGTTGAGTAGCGTTTACTTCCCAGTGGAAATACGGGGCTACTAAAAGGTTGGCCAGTAAGTAAAGTGCTAGGATTTCAAACCCAGTGACTACGCGCAGTAGGAACGAGATATTGGCGAAGTAGCATTGATAGAGTGCAAGCGCACTCATATACGCGTGACCGAGCGAGTTGGTAGCGAGACTTTCAGTACACAAAATGACGGCAACAACCGAGATGACCATGACCGATGCAAGTTGTTCCCAGCGACTGAAAGTGGGCGAGAAAGTATGCAGCAAGAACGCCAACATGACTGGATACATGATACAAAAGTTGAGGAAGAAAATGAGCTGGCTTTCGGCAAAACAGCGGATGGTAGACAACTTGATAGTCTGGTACAGTGTCAAGAAAGGTTTAAGAACCAGGAAAACAGTGACTGACAACCGAAGAAACCGTAACCAGCGAACACGGTTCTCTATACGATAACTCTCTTCGAACTCGTACGCTTCTTTCGTCAAGCTCCGAAGACTCAATCGATTACCGTGGACGCGAAATAACACTTCAGTACGAGTTAACCCTTCTGGAAGTGTCATAATTGTGGCGTTAAACACGGCCGCATCGTCATTCTCTGGGTTCCCATTCGCATCAATATCCTCCACGATATCAAAGATGTTTTCTCGGAACAGTGATCGACGGACAGTAGCAATTTGGCTGAGACTGTGGCCTCTCAGTGCACTCACTGTTCCTCTTCTTTGAGCTAGTCGTATTGGTGCATCGGTTGAAGGAGGTTGTTCGCCTATCACAAGCAATGATTGAGAAGTTGCATGGATAGTATCCTCTCTATCTGATTGAGGAATAGACGGGAGTTTGGTGCCTTCAGGTAGCTGCATAATAACGGATGGACTTCTTCCAGCAGGACCTGTCAATGCTAGAAGGTTTGCAATTGAAGCTTGTTTGTTTGACTGGTCTACTGAACCCATACGACTAGCTCTTCGTGGTTGACGGGCGTTTGAAGCTCGAATAATTGACGGTCGTGAAGCTAGAGTTTCGTCACTTGTAGTCAACTTTGAAGGAGTTTTATCCTTGTGATCTTCAGGGATAGCGTTAATCGCTAAGCTAGCCATACGACTAGTACGTCGAGCACGAGGTGACGTGGCTCCAGACTCGTTTACTGTATCATTATTGTGTTCTTTCAAAACCACTGACGCTGGTGGCACAATGTAGCCATCTTTACCACGTAAGAAGTACGTGTTCATATCGCCTCGGCCTTTCACAAAGACAGTGCCACGTATTGCTGTGTGGAATTTGTGGTAAATGGCGTTATTAGTGGCCTCGGTGATCTGAATCTGACCAGGTAAATTGGTCGTTTCCATACGTGAAGCTACGTTTACCGTATCTCCAAAGAGTTTAAACCGCGGGTTCCGAATACCGACAACGCCTGCCATTACTCCACCAGTGTTAATTCCCACGCGAATGTTGAGATTTGTGACCAAATGGCCCCAATTCTTACGGGCGATTTTGGAACTCACTTCAGGAATACAACGGATCATATCAAGAGCGAGATTAGCGACCAATTCGGCGTGGTTTTGCATCACATCAGGACAGCCACCGACTACCATGTAAACAGCTCCAATAGTCTCTACTTTGTGTACATGATGGACATCAACGAGCTTATCGAACTTGTAGAAGAGAATATTCAGCAACTCCACGACTTGTTGAGGCTGCAACTTGGACGAAAAGAGGTCAAAATCGCACACTTCGGCGAATAAAACAGTGGCTTCAGCGTATTCGTCTGCGATGAGCTCTCGACCACATTGAAGCTGAACAACAATCGACTCGGGTAACATACTGTTAAGTAAGGCTTTGGATCGGGTCTCCTCCATTTTAAGCTGTTCTTGTTGTAAAAGCACCATAAGTTCGCTCATATAACTCACGCGGATAGCGAATTCTCGGGACTGACTTGGCAATAATATCAAGAAGAAGAAGAGACAAGCATACAGTGTTTCATTGGCGATTTCTTGACGACTAGAAGACGCTGACAAGTCTGCACTCCCAGGAACATAGGCGAGCATCACCACAACGTACGTTGCTAAGTATCCAAGACAGAAAATCGATACAGGGAAGAACCGAATGGGTGTGCAGCTGTAGACGTACATAATGACAAGACAGACCCAGGAAACGCCGTAGTCGTTGGTGATTTTATTGTACACAACGGGGTACGAAGCGACCACACATATACAGAGCCATGTGAGCTTGAAGTCTTGATGGTACGGGTGTTTTTGTTGTACACAACCGGATACGAAGCGACCACACATATACAGAGCCATGTGAGCTTGAAGTCTTGATGGTACGGGTGTTTTCTCGCTCGGAAAAACGTGACAAGAAGTAGTGGTAACACTATGGCAAGTTTGAGCACCACGACGACCGTAAACTTTGACATTTTGGTCCCGACAACCCCCTCGGACGTAGCATTAGCACCAACGCTGTAGTCTTCCCATAGTACAATGTAGTCGTACACAAAAGTGGACATCATGAAGCCGATGAGTGTGAGAAGACCACGCAAATACAGTTTTCGCTGGGAACTCGCGTAGTATTTCGTGAACGATTTCTCCATTTTCAGGATCACGGCCAGTGTGTTAATGTTGATAAAGTAAAGAGTTATATGGTGAATAGCCACCTCGTCCATGATTTTCAGGAATAAAGTGAACTCACTCACTTATTGATAAAATAGAGAGTTATATGGTGAATAGCCACCTCGTCCATGATTTTCAGGAATAAAGTGAACTCACTCACTGCTGTAGCTCTCGACACGGAACTCTCTCTTGCACGTTTATCAGCGGGACTTTCAGGTACAATTTGCGACTGAAGACGACGAGAAGTTAAACCGGAAAGAGCGGCGGAGTTCATGACACCCCCACGAACAGATTGGAGTTTATCTAAGCCTTGCATGATCGTGTTGGAAATAGAGCGACGAGATATCGGTTCGATCGCCGTTTTCTGCCTTGAAATCGGCGGCACTGCACTGAAAGACGCACTCAGCGGGTCCATGGGCTTAATTCTTCCTAACGACGGCATTAGGATTGAGTCTTTGAAGCGAATTCAACACTAAGCGAGCACTAAACATAAAATAATTCATAAATAGTTTACTTCGTAACGGATATTATGTTTAAATTGAATTTAATTAACGAGCGACTTAGTGTTTTTAAGATCTCATCCGTCTATTTATCAGTTCTTTTTATCATGGGACTTAAGACTGGGATGTTAGTGGGCGTCATTGGAACAGAGAACATGGGTGTCTTGATTCAAATCCGATCTTCTTCTAATACGTGTGTTATTAAACTTAACAATGGAACTCTATTGAAAAATATTCCATTGGATGACGTTGAGGAAGCCAAGGATATGAACGATACGAAAGACAAGAAATCGCCTATTCGTATTGGATGACGTTGAGGAAGCCAAGGATATGAACGATACGAAAGACAAGAAATCGCCTATTCGGCTGAGTGGAGGAGCAGTCACTTCATCGTCGAAATCACCTTCAAAACTCACTTCTTTATCAATTGAGACGCGTAAAAATGACAAACTGAAGACGATATTGGAGGTAGGAGACTCAGTTAAAGCTCGGTGCAATGGCGGCAGTCGCTGGTTCCCTGGGAAAATCCTCCACGTCCATCGAGATGGTTCGTATGACGTAAAATATTCGGATGGAGAAATTGAGAAGAAAATGGCCGCTTTGGACGTGGAATTGGCTTTGAAATTAGACAAAACACTGCTGAAAACGTCGAATTCGCGAGAAAGTGGGAGTTTTGCTGTAGGCGACAAGGTGAAGGCGCGATATAACGGAGGGAAGAAGCTTTTTCCTGGTAAAATTAAACGAGTTCACAGTGATAACACGTACGATGTTTTGTACGACGATGGAGACGAGGAGAAGCGAGTGAAAGCAGCAAATATTGAAGCTTTAGAGGCTTTTAAAGCTGTTTCTGATAAGGAGAAAGAAGAGACGAAGAGACTTTCGATTGGGAAGAAAGTGAAAGCGCGATACAAGAAAGGGAAGCGTTTGTTTCCTGGTAAAATCAGTCGAGTGC